>CAUYPK010029058.1:0-17547 GCA_963574355.1 Loris lydekkerianus
AAACCCACAGCCAATATCGTATTGAATGGAGTTAAATTGAAATCATTTCCACTTAGATCAGGAACCAGGCAAGGTTGCCCATTGTCTCCGTTGCTCTTTAACATTGTAATGGAAGTTTTAGCCATTGCAATTAGGGAAGAAAAGGCGATCAAGGGTATTCACATAGGGTCAGAAGGGAGGCTGAGGCAAGAGAATTGTTTAAGCCCAAGAGTTTGGGGTTGCTGCCAGCTATGACACCACAACCCTCTAGTGAGGGCAACATCGTGAGTCTGTGTCTCAAAAAAAGAAAAAAAGAAAAAAAATCCCCTAACAAGATATCTTTATCTAATTTGAAGATAATGTATTAACTTTTCATTAACAAATTATGAGCCAGTATTATCTTCTTTGAATACCTATTTCACTATAAGCAAAAAGTATAAAACTCAGAATATCATGGATGGTGGGGACGAGACTGGGGCAATCTTATTCTCAGAGGAGGACAGAGATCAAAGGATGCAGGATCAGTATACTCACTTCTGTGCTTCCTCCCGGAGGAAACTTGAATGTAGGTGTACACATTTTTGGTTTTATTGGATATGGTGGTATTTCTGCAGGTGTAATAGAAATTGTCAGAAGAGTAAAGGGAAACGTGAGAGCACCAGAACTAATTGAGCCAATTCTCTGTGTGAAATCCAAATGAAAGTCCCCACTTCTTCCTGTGCCATACTTTTATAGTAGACTGTCTGGGTGGAGGCTTTGGCCATACGGTTTAGGCTGAGGTGGCATAAGTGGTCTCCTGGGTTTACACGTGTTCTGCAAAGGATCCAGATGCTCTTCCATTTCCTGAGTAGCAATGAGAGGTGGGAAGAAGTTCTTGAGGAATGAAACACAAAGATAATAATAATGTCTGTGAATCTAAAGAGTGCTGGAATTGGTATAAGCAACCACAGTGTTCAAAGCTTCCTAGCCAGCATTGGATGAGAATTTCGCAGCATCGCAGAACCATTTAAACCTCATCAGATACTAGGGCAGGATCTATAAAATAAACCAGTCTGCCACAGAGAACTATCACACCTCAGAAAGGGAATTTGGATGGTTGAACCCAGAAATCTTTTAGAAAGGAACAAATGAAAGGGAAAGAAAAGCAAAGAGTGAGCTTTTTTTTTTTTTTAATTGTTGGGGATTCATTGAAGAGTACAAAAAAACAGGTTACATTGATTTCATTTTGGGGGGAAAGTCCCTCTTACAATTATGTCCTGACCCCAAAGGGTGTGTCACAGACTGTGATCCCCCCAACTATGAGTGAGCATTTTTATCAGAAGGAATTCTTTTTACAGGAAATCAGAGAGATATCATTAATTAGTTAATGGCCAAATTAAAGTTTTCTCCTGTCTCCTGCCTACAGTATGGAGCAGATTACTCATAAAAGAAAGAAAGTGGTAGTTGTATGCAACCTAAATAATTATCCCTTTTACTGTATTTCACACTAGCTTCTTTCCAGTAATTCTTTGATTTAGACACAGGCAATTCCTTCAAATTATAATTCTCCACGTCACCCCTAAATGCTTATCATTTTTCTATTGTTCTTGTGTTACATACTAAAATTCATCACATGTTTACATGATGTTCACCCCTAAAATCTTTCCTTTAAAGTAAATTAATTTTTGGTTAATACATTTAAATAAAAAAAAAAAAGTTCAATACGATCCAAAAAGAAAATTTCTATTTTCAAAGTGGTTATAAAAATAGTACTTGGACATAGAATACTGTGAGGAAGCCCATGGAATGGATTGAGGAGAAAGTAGCATCCACTTCCTTCCCATAGGTTTAAAAAATACAAAGCCCAAGTAAGTCATCCTTGACCCAGAAATTTATTCAAGGCCATGTACTCCCTTGCAGTTGTGTCAGTCGGCTTGGGCTTGCTTCCGACTTAGAAAAATAAACACATGCAAAGTGTGTTGGTGTTATGCAGTTTTCCCTGTTTTATTATACTCTGTAACTCTAGTCCGACACTTGTTTTATCTGTACACATCATACTGTGGAGAAGAACTGTTGTAGACAGTAGATAGTTAACTACTATTTTAGTTTTAAGTTAAAAATTAAAATTACTTTTAGTTTCAGGTCTTTTGAAACGTCATAAGAAGACACTAATATTTCTGTATGATCATCTTAATAGCATCTTTATCTCATTCTAAACATCCCACACTTAATTGTGGAGAGAAGAGTAAGCATTTGATAGACACATCCTTAATGAATTCATTACAATTCATTCATCATTCAATGGGAAATTCTGTAATGGTTGTTTAAATAACCAAAACAATTTTGTGGTAGTTGTAAGTAATGTCTTTCACACAAAGTGCATATTAAAAATAGAAAACCTATTTTATGGAAGTAATTATAACGTGACAATAGTGATCCCATTGGTCATTCAAAGTTCTATTGTCTATGTTTCTTAAGTTTAATGCCATTATTATTCTAGTGAGTAGTGGTATTTCATTTCTCACTATATATTCACACTTTTATTGATCAGACAAATTCTTAATTATAATAAAGTAAGTACACAGCTAGTATACATTTGGGGGACATAGTTTTAGTAGATGGCTTTGCAAAACTTTAAAAAGTCTGATAAACATCATTACCTCTCTCTTAAAAGAAAAAAGTAGTATTCAATTTTATTTAATAAATGTAAAATAAAATTTAATAACTCTGTCCCAAAAGATGTGTTTTTATTTATAATTACTGTTTTTGTGTTCTAAGGAGGTACATTTAATATACAGACTTATACTTTCATCATGAACATAAAAACACATCTTTAGGGGCAGAGTTTATTAAATACAAATAGCATAATCTCTCAGACACTTTATATTACTGTTTTTCTATTGTATCAGATACAGTTATATTATTATATTATATTAATAATTATATTATTATCAATACTGATTTATGAACATAGCTAATAAATGTAATGAACTTCTACAGCATAAAACAAAAACCAAAAAGATTTTTAAAAATCTTGCTTAGGAGTAAAAGGCTACAATCAAAAAGTAAATACTCATTCTTCCATTTATGTCTGAAAAATATGATTCTTAAACAGTGAAGACATTGAATCAGTTATAATCCTGGAAAAGATCATCTTTGTAAATTCTAGTCCCTTGAAAAAAAGCTAAATTTGGGCAGTGCCTGTGGCTCAGTGAGTATACCGAGGGTGGTGGGTTCAAACCTGGCCCCAGGCAAACTGCAACAAAAAAAGCCAGTGTTGTGGTGGGTGCCTGTAGTTCCAGCTACTCAGGAGGCTGAGGTAATAGAATTGCCTGAGCCCAAGAACTGGAGGTTGTTGTGAGCTGTGACACTGCAGCCCTCTACAGAGAGTGACAAACTGAGACTCTGTCTCTAAAAAAAAAAAGGAAGTAAAAAAGCTAAATTTGAAAGCAATTATTCATTTAAATAACTACAAAGGTATAATCGACTTAGTGTATAGGTCTCCCCTACAAATTCTAGGATTGTTTTTTAAAAAACTGTTTGAAACATACAGAAAAGTTGCCCATGATTAGACAGGACTTTATCCTCCCCAGGCCAAGTGAGATTAAATTACCCAAGGACATCCTCCCCAATCTCACATATTTGATTTCTGTTGAGTGTTAATTCCATATATACACATAAATATTAATTGACTAGTTCCAATTTAGCCTTGAGTACACGTAGTTTTTGTTTTTCCATTCTTGAAATACTTCACTTAGAAGAATGGTCTAGAGTTCCATCCAGGTTGTTACAAAAGATTCTCGATCTATTATTACCTCCTTTCTCTTTTCCTTAGTTTTCAATATTTGTTCTTTTGCTATGAATTTGACATAGATAATTAAATCTGATTTCCAATTTCCCTTCTGTCTCAGGTAGTAAGTAGAGATTACCATGTGTCCTTTTAAGGCTACATTTGTGTTGACCCTTCTGTTTTATTATGTTACATTTTTATCTTTATTCACTTAGTAGTTATCTATTTTCTATTGTAATTTTCTTGTTGATGTGCAGCATTTATTTCAAAGTTTCTAATTCAATTTACAACTTTGGGGTATTTTCTAGTTTTTTTTTTTTTTTTCTGAGTTCTAGCGCATTATCACTGTGGTCAAGATAGCATACGTTGCATGATTTTATTTAACTTCTGTTCAGGTTTCCATTATAACCAAACATTTGGTCAATTTTTGGCAAATGTTCTGATGCTCTTCAAAAGAATATGGATTCTACATTTGTTTGGTGTTGTGTTCTACACATATAAATTAGGTCAATTTGATAATTGTTATTCCTTATAATTTTTTATATTCTTAATTAAATTCTTGCCACTTTGTTCCCTCAATTTCAAAAAAAAAATTGTGACCTCCAACATGACTTTGGGTTTATTTACTTATAACCTGAATCAATTTTTGCACTATATATTTAAGATTGTTACTAGGTACATAAAGTAAAGTACTAGGTACTTTGCTATTATCAAATATTTTTCTTTACTACTATTTTTTGTTTAAAGTCCAAATTTCCTTCAAAATAATAAAGCTATCTTTTTATTTGTGTTTACTTTAAAAATATTATTACTTTCAATATTTCTACATTTTATATTTAAGATATTTCTCTTCTGAGCACAATATAATTGATTTTTAAAAATCTGACAATCCTTCCTTTTAAATTGAAATATTTAGTCCATTTTCATATAATGTAATACTAGTGTATTTGTGTTTAACTCTGTTATTTGATAAATTTTTTGCTGTTTTACTCATGTGATTTATATTTCACATTTTATTGCCTTTTGCATTTATAAAGCTTAGATGTAAGGTTTTTTCTTTATTGCCTTGTTTCCTTTATATTTTAAACCTTTTTCAAAAATTATACTAGATATTACATGTCTTTAACTTGGTTCATTACTATTATAAGTTCATACTTTTATAACTTACTAAGCAAAAATGAGATGTTGAAATTCTTCAACTCACTCTGTCAGAGTTTTAAAAACTTATTTTGTGCATTTTAATTTTTTAAGTCACTGAGGATAAGAAACAAGTCATTCCTAATGTGCCTTACTAGAATCTCTGTTTCAAATCTCACAATTTCAAAATTGTGATATAATAAAATAATTTTGAATTTTAAAAATATTTAGCAATAGATAACTAACACAAATTTTGGTACCAGAAGTGATGTGCTCATAACAGAAGTCTAAAGTATGAAGCAGTGCCATTGAATAAGAGATAAGGAGAAGCTGAAGGTCCTCGAGAACTCATAATAAGAAGCTGAAAGCAGTGGGGAAATTGCTAGCACTGATGTGATGTATAATTGTGACTACAATCTTTACAGACTTTGTTCTAGTTGGTGTCATTAATTAAATTAATTGCATTAATGGATCCATTGGTAACTGAATACAATTTTAGTATCAAATCAGAAAACACAATGTTATTTTATTTTATTTTATTTTATTTTATTTTATTTATTTATTTATTTAGAGACAGAGTCCCACTTTGTCCCCCTTGGTAGAGTGCTGTGGCATCACAGCTCACAGCAACTTTCAGTTCTTGGGTTTAGGCGATCTCTTGCCTCAGTCTCCCAAGTAGCTGGGACTATAGGAGCCCGCCACTACACCCGGCTAATTTTTGTAGCAGTTTGGCAGGGGCCAAGGGAACCCACCACCTTTGGTATATGGGGCCAGTGCCCTACTCGCTGAGCTACAGGCACTGCCCCACAATGGTGTTTAGTCGACAAGAAGAAAACAACCCTAAACTGTCCATTAACTCTGTGGTAGGATTATCAGTTCATCAATAGTCTGGTCAAATTAATAATTACTAGCATTGTATCTTATTTAAACTCTTATGTTCTCTGTTTTTCCCTGTATATTAAGGACAAATAATGTTATGCGATTAACGAAACAATGAGTTTATTTAAATAAATACCCCTTTACAAATACTTCTATATATTTCATCACTTTAGACATGGGGAGTGTTAGGAAATGGAATCCTCATGTAAAATTAAACATCTTAAGATTATTATTTTATAGGGACAATATAAATATTTTCAAGTTTTTAAATAAGAAAGTTTTACAATTTGATAAATATCTACAGACTGTTGTTGGTTTCTTTTTTATAACTATTGGATTCAGGTATACATATTGATGAAATTTTAAAAAGTAGATAATAGCTCATTTTGATATAGTACAATTGTATAGTGCAACAGCAGTGTCCTTTGTAGATATCATAAAAACACAATTGTATAAACAATCCATTTTTTTATTGTTAAATCATAGCTGTGTACATTAGTGCAATTGCCTGTACCCATTCTAACATGCACCATAGATGTGGCCCCACCCATTATCCTCCCTCTGCCAAAACGTCCCTCCTCCCTTCCCCTTCCTTGGTCCTTTCCCCATAGTCTTATGGTATAGTTGGGTTATAGCCTTCATGTGAAAGCTATAATTTAGCTTCATAGTAGGGCTGAGTACATTGGATCTTTCTCATCTTCTTAAAAAATGTATTGTTTATAATTGCTAAACAATACATTTTTTAAGAAGATGAAGAAGATGAAAGTTTTCTACAAACAATAAAGGATACTAACAAAACTTTGGAGAGTTCATTAAAAAATTTAGAGGGAAAGATGTATTGAGAAAGGATTCATGCTTTGAAAAATTCATTATCCTCAAATATCTGAACAAATTTTATATTATTCTGTGTTGAATAACTGAGTAGTGAGGCAAAACTTTGACCTTTTTTTATTCCTTAAATTTTTTTTGTTTAGTGACAGTGAAGCAGAAATTCTAATTAAACTAATCAGAAGACAGTTTAGGATGATGGATTTTGTTTATAGAAAAAGTAGTGAAGCTGCACTGGTCAGAAAATAAATCATCTGATAAAAAAAAAAGTCTAAAGGAAAAATATCTGTACCGATATTATGCAAATATTTCTCAATAGTTAAAATTTCCTCCTTCTATTTCATCGGACTTTAGATTTTCTGCCATCTGTTTAGGGCAGACATAGTGCTGATGTCTAATCAGCTAATGTACAGCATTTTTCACATAAATATTTTTCTGAGTCATAAAGTACCTTTAGCCAACAGTGTGAGGGTTCACTGGTGTTGATCAGATGCTGGGCTTCAGGAGCAGTTCTCAGAAGATAACTTGGTTACTCATCGTAGTCATAGTTACTGTTTGTCAGATACTTTCAGTACTCAACCCCCTACTCCCTGCTTCAAGACCCACAGTACATCTTGTGTTTGAAAGTAGCTTGGTGCCTAGGTCAATAAGATATAATCATTTAATTGCTAAAGACAGAATTTAGCATGTACTTGTTTCTAAGAAAAAACTCTTAGAATCTTCTTTCCTGATACAGAAGGCAACATAACATGCAATGGAAAGTACTCCATCATCCGGAGTCCCTGAGTAATTGGAATAAGAAGTAGCCTTATGATGGACACAGAGTATGAAGAAGAAATAATTCTTAGTTTTGTTAAACCTCAGGGATGCTAGGGGTTGTTTGCTACTGTAATTATCCTCAGCTTAAACCCACATCACCAATGATTTTCAAAGCAGATTTCTATACTTAAGAGTACAGCACTTTGTTTTGGAGAAACTCAGTGCATATATATATGTATTTCAAGGCTTCAGTGATATATTATTTTGATAGAAAGATATTTCATGCCAAAGTCTCCAATTACAGGTGAATTTATTATCCCCCAAACACCTTTATATCTTTATCACATGCTCCTATTTCTTGTTTCCTAGCACCAAGATAATTTATATTTTTGAATGATTGCATGACAGCTAATTCATTAATTTTGCTCTATCATCAATAACATCACCATTATGAGTTTGCTAATGAAACGTTCAGAGTCATCAAACCTCATCCAATACTTATTGAATCTGAATTACAGGGGAGTGGAGACTGTACGGAAATCAACCTTTCAAAGAACTTCTCCAGCTATTTCTAATGTATAGCAATATTTGAGAGTCACAGCTTACAAAATAACTTTATACAAAAAAAATCATATTTATTTAGAGTGCTGAAGTATTAGACAATTCATGTATCAAGAAAAATGGTCATTGAAAAATTTGTAAAACTTGGACAATAAGCAGTACTTTAGATGTCAATTAAATCATTAACATGCTTATAATCTTGAAATCTCGAATGATTTTTGTGTTTGGATTAACTTTTTGGTTGTAAACTAAATTGTTAAACTGTGCTTCTGTATGTCTCTGTGTCAAAAGCAGCAAAATAGTGACTGAGCAGTTTCTATAAATGCAATCAAATCTTTTGTAGAGTGACATATTCAAGTTTTCTTTATTTGTGAATCAACAAATTCTCAAGATAATCCTGTCATTTTCTTTGTATGACGGGCGAAGGAAGGGGAAGGGAGGGGGGAGGTTTTGGTGGAGGGAGGGTAATGGGTGGGGCCACATCTACGGTGCATCTTGGAATGGGTACAGGCGATTGCACTAATGTACACAACTATGATTTAACAATAAAAAAAAAAAAAGACAAAAAAAATAGGCTCGTCAGTCTTCTATTTACAGAAATATTTTAGGGATTACAATCTAATAGCATCATCCAAATTGGTATTGTTCTACCCTGGAAAGGCTGTTTCATGTACAAATCAAGTTAGATTTTATCAAAATTCTATCATACATTTGCAAGCAAAATTCACGTTACTGGCACCCTTGATGTCAGTTTCTCTCTAAGGCATCATTATCATTGGCATGGAAATTAAGAAGACTGATCAGTGAAATTTTATTGATGGGGAGAACATACGTTTGTGCTAATATATTTTTGCAGTTTTATTAGCATGCCAGAATAGACACAGGTACAATCAATTTACATTCTTTATATATATTGCCTTGACAGGGAATTTTTAAGGAGTAACTAGTAGTTGTGTGTCTACTCAAATAAGTATGGAAAATCATTCCACGTTAATGACAATATTTCCACAATATCCTTCAAATAACCATGCAGATAGAAGATCCTGTCACTCTTTCTGGTTTAATAACAAACAGGTAACAATTTTTTGTTTGTTTTAATTTTTTATCATTTTAGAGATGGATATTCACTGTTTTACTCAGACTGCACTTGAACTCCTTAATTCGAGCATTACCTCCTGGACCTACAGGTGCACACCACCACACAACTTAAAAATATTTATTTTGAGTGACAAGTGCTTTGCATAAGTTGTCTCAATTATTCCTCCCAAAGATTACTACTACCTCTATTTTTATATTGGGGCAAAGTGAGACTCAGAAAAGTTAAGTAATTTTCCAATTTTTTTTTTCACTATTGAGTTTAGTGTGTGACTTGCCTCTTTCTATATTAAACTATAAAGCAATTAAAAAATAAGGGGAGGGCAGATCAAGGGAGGGTGAATGGTAGGATCACACCTATGGTGCATACTGCAAGGGTACATGTCAGATCTATTAACTATAGAGTACAAATGTCTTAACACAATAATTAAGTAAACGAGATGAGGTAGATATTAACCAGTGTGATGTAAACGCTCCTAATTCTATATGAAATCAGCACATTATACCCCATAATGTATACATTAATGCATTAATGTATACATGATCTATGCATTTATGATTTAATAAAAAAATAAAAAGAGAGGAAAAAAAAAAGAATAACCAAAAAGGTCTCTGCATTTCTTCTTATCTTAAAGTATCTTCAATATACATGATTCTAAAAATACCTGAGTACTTGATCAGTGTTGTCAGACATTTAATTAAAAACTTTAAAATTTGTAAGTATTTGTATTATAGATTTTTAAAAATATATGACAATTTAAATTTTTCTTCAGAACATGCCTGCTTCATGAGTCATTGTACTTTATTTTGTCAAATAACTTATTTTCTATTTTGAAAGAGGTGGAGCTCAGAGAAGTTGAAAAAAAAACAACAACTGTTTTTACTGTAAAATTCATTGAAATTCTATAATACTTCAATAACATATTACCAAATTATGCTATACTCTGATCAGGATCATAATACACTATTTGGTATATTTGAAATGAACGTAACTATAATCTCTAACGCAGTGTAGTTGCTGAACAAAAGGGTTGATTGTTTTTAATCTTAAGACTGAACCTAAAATATATCTTGAACTAATGGTGAAAATACTACTTTTATCTTTTAACATTTAAGGTAGGAATTTCTGAGTCAGCACAGATAAAATAGCAGGAAACCAGCAGCAAGAATGAATAGTGAGGAACAATGTTTATAAGGCTTTTGTTTTACAAATGTTCCAGGAAATGATGATCCCAACACGACTTAAGCAATAATGGACAACTATATTAGTTAAGATGGCTTGTATTATTTTTAAAGTTAGTCATAAAGTGTGATTTCCCTGACAGCTCATAAAATGCAAGTTTGAGAGAGGAAGTACCAGTGCTATGCTATTGCACTGATTTGTCTCTTTATATTATTTTCTGCAAATAAACAGAATTTTCTTGACCACAAAAGTGCTATGAGGTATATTCATAAAATACTTGGTTGCCTATATATGTACCCTGCTCTAGTTTATAAAAATCTTATTTGAAAATTATTAACTTGCACACTGAGATATATTAAACATTTTAAAGTATGCATCAGAGATTTTCTTAAAGTAGATAATTTTTTCTCTTTTGACATTTAATTAAAACTAATTTTTCCCAGTTCCTCAACCCTTCTTCAGGGATTGTTCCTGTAACTGCAGAGATATAATGCATTTTATCAACTAATATACATTCCAGCAGCTAATCTTTAAAGATATAAAACTTGGATTTGATATTTAAAAAAAGAGGCTGGTTCGTGGGAAAATGTTTGAAACTCTGTAAGTCTTGTACTGTAGGAGAGTGATTTTCTGCATAAACACATTATTATTATTATTCCCTGCAATTTTATTGAACTATTTGTGATGACGATGGACAAGCAATAATTAGACCAGTCCTCTCTGGCCATCTTTCTCCTCTGTGGATGGCATCTTCATCTTCAGATGCATATATGAAAGTGGAACATACCATCAGGGAGTTTTCTTGGCAGAACCACTGTCAAATGGTACCTTTGTGAAAAACAGGGTGACACTAAATGGACCAG
The DNA here is from genome assembly GCA_963574355.1 of Loris lydekkerianus. NCBI lineage: Eukaryota > Metazoa > Chordata > Mammalia > Primates > Lorisidae > Loris > Loris lydekkerianus. The sequence continues at coordinate 11,054 of CAUYPK010029058.1, forward strand.
ATTAGTTTAATTATATCTAGTTTCTAAATTCACTTGAAAGAATTGTCATGCTGTATTTCCTTTGTTCATTCCTTTGATCTTTCTCCTGTTTGCCTGTCTATGTCCAGTAATTGATTTTAGCCTTCCACCGAGATACTGACAGGGGCATACAGACAGCGCATTTCAAATTATTAGTTAGTAAAAAAGTAAAACTTCCTAGGGGCTCAACTGCCATTCAATCCTGTAATTCCTCTACTGGGCATATACCCAGAAGACCAAAAATCAAAACATAGTAAAGATACTTGTACCAGAATGTTTATTGCAGCCCTATTCACAATTGCCACATACCATTTCTAAAGGCTATTCCAACTGCTCCCCAACCCTAGGTGGGGGTCCTGGTCCGCTCCCTCCCTCTTCCACCCACAGGCTTTTGTAAACTCTGGCCCTCCTTCCCACCCATCCCTCTATACTCCCCAAACCTACCCTTGAGACCATCATGGCCATGCGCCCAGGCCAGGCCCTTTCCCTCTCCCTTCCCTCCTCCCTCCGGTCTCAGTCAGCTCTTCCTTCAATCACGCCCCCACCCCAAGGTCCCATTCTGCCCTCCGACTCTTGCCTGCATGTGATGGGACCGGCTCAGACCAGCTCACAAGAGTGGGCCATGCACGTCTCTTCCCAGTCCACAGGTAGTGACATCCTGTTATAGCTTAAAATCAACTGTGGCAAGAATGTTCACACCCACCACGGATATCAGTAAGGTCTACAAATCAGGGGTTCCTTCAGGAGAGCCCATTCTTAGACAATGACCAGCTCACCACTGGGAAAAAACTCTCCCAAGGTGACCAACCGTCTAGGTTTGCCTGGGACCCTCCTATGTTTAGCACTGGTCCCAGGGAGCCCCTCAGAACTGGGCAAACCGGGACAGTTGGCCACCCTGCCCTCGTCATCTCTTCTAAGTCCTCTCACTGTTGAAGAAACCGTCCCTCAAACCTCTGCCCCCGCCCCAGGCTCTCCCTGGTCCTTCCTCCATATAGCCAGGCTGTGGAGGCCACCTGTCCACGCGTCCCCTCTGAGCCTGCCCACCTTTCGGCTTACGGCCACCTCCACCTCATGTCCAGGAAGAACAACAATGATGTCCGAACTGCCAAAACCGCTGAACGCTGTTTGGCCCTGACCATACTTATGACTTCTCCTTGGGTCCCTGCAATCCTCTCTCTTGGCCGTCCTTCCACATATGGCTCCTCCTCCTGGCCTCTCTCATGGACACAAGCCCTCGGTGTGAGCGGCCCTCAGAGCTCCATCATCAGCGCCCCTCCCTTGTCACATCCAAAATGCTTTCAAGAGTAGCCCACCCAGGACTGTGCCCCCTCAGTGCCCTACTTCTAAAATCTGTGTCCCCAGCTCATCTCTCTCCTGGGCTCTGGGTGTGTATTTTCAATTCCACATAGATGTCCCTCAGTCACTTTAAAGTCAACCAGCCTAAAACCCAAATAAAGCCACCGGCTTCTTCTGCAGTCTAGTCCTCCTGTCTGCCCTGTCTTGTTTGCTGACTATGAACCCACCCAAGTAAAGACCCTGAGAATCACCAAAATGCCTGTCTTCCTCCCACCACCCACCTCCAGTCAAGCCCTGGTGTCCTGAGGTTCCAGCTCCCCCCACCTCTGGGCCCTGCCCTCCCTGCACACTGCATCCAACCCTTCCTTGCAGGGCCAGCTGGGTCAAGTGGTGCTCTCAGGTCCCATCCTCATCGGTCCCACCCAGCCTCCATATCGCAGCTACACTGATTATTTTTGAAAATGGATCTGAACAAGCTGTTTGTGTTTAACATTTTTTCAGTGACATTTGGTGCTTTAGGGATAAAGTTGAACTTCATAATGTACAGGTGAGACCCTCCATAATCTAGCTCTGCAGGGAAACCCCAAGGGCATTGACCCAACCCTTAGCATAACCTCCTTGTAATGGATAGCAACTAGGAGGCAACAGAGGCACTCACGGAGCCAGAACCCCCCAACCAGGCAGCCTGAGTTCACATCCCTGGGTTCAGCTACGGAAGCACTGCTAGTGGTACCTCCATGCAGAGCTGTTGTAAGGATTAAACGAGAAAATACAAGGAAAGCTCTTAGAACCAACACTTGTGAGTGTGCAGGATACTATCATCACAGGAGACATTATTAACCTCCAGCCTTATTCTCTGCCACCTCTCAGCCCCGTGGCCCCTCCGCCCTAGCCGTGGCACATGGCTTTTCCTCTTGTCCCCTGAGACGCAGCTCACACTGTAGTGCAGCTCACGCCTCCCCCAGGAAGCCCTCCCTGTCACCGAGTCTGATTTTATCATTCTCTTCCACATCTCCTGGGCTCTCTGCGAGGTTCTCCGCCGTGGTACATCGTCCTACACTGCATCATCTGTTTACTTCTATCTCTACTACAAAATGCTGAGCTCAGGACTGTGCCCCTCAGTGCCCAGTACAGGGCCTGGCAGCAAGTTGATGCTGCTAAGACACCCGCCAAGTAGAGGGATGGGTGAATGGGTGCATGAACACAGCAACCAGAGAAACCAGGACACGTCCCCACAGTCCTCAGCCATTGCTCTTCCCGTTCCCACCCAAAGAATAGCTCAAAACTTCTGAATCCCCAAAGAGAGGCACCAGGCCAGCTGTCTTTGTCCTGAGCCTCCAGGTACTTCAGAAAACTCTGGCTGAGGATGTCATAGGAATCCACTTGGGAGGAATGTGTGGCTGCAAGGAGGCCACAGTCACCCCAGAAAACAAAAGATGCTAATTCTGAAGCCAGTGAAATGAAACTCCGGTTTGGGGTGGGGGTGCAGGGAAGGCGTCCACTTTAGAGGAAGAAAAACAAGAAAAAGTGAGCAAACTATTTAAGCAGTTCACTACGACTCACAGGGGAAGGACAGATTAAATCAAACCTCTGACAGGCAATCAATGGACATTCAATTAACAGTTACAATATTACTAGTTTACACAGAATGTCTAAACAATACCCTTTCCCCCTCTGAGGAGACCTTGACTCCAGGCTTCCTGGCTGTTGGGACATCCTGTGATGACACTGCAGGGCCACCAGGGCCCTGAGCTGCACCCAGATCACAGGAGGTGGGGGTGGAGTGGGCCCAGGTGGGTGCAGAGCATTCAGCCTGGGGCTGGGGAAGGTTGTCCAGAGCAGCGGGACCAGGTCATTTCTGAGACTTGGGGCAGCAACCAGGGACTCAGAGGCCAAATTCGAGACCATGCAATCATTCTTGCATCAGTGGCCCAGGGGTCAACGTAGCCACAGATGCCAGCCCCACCCCTAGATGTCTTGGTCCCTACAGTTAATGGCACGTGGGAGATGAAATACCTGTGGGACACTGCAGCCCTTCTCCATGCTCAGAGCATCAGGAACAGGGGCAGGGGAAGGTCTTCATTTGGGAGTAAAAGGGGAGGAGGAGCCGCCACCTGCTCCACAGGTGCCACCTTTGCGACACCCAGAGGTCACTAGTGTGACCATCCTTGGGTCAGACCCACGGGGTGGCAGGGTGCTGACGGAGGCAGACCGCGCTCAGTTCTAACAGCAACCTTGGACAGGCCCATCCTTGGGGCTCTGCTTCCCGCTCCGGTAAATAGGATGATACTGGTATCAGCCTCGAGGTCAGTGTGAGCAGGGTGCTGGAGACCTGGGGGTCCACCTGCCCACTCAGGTTAAATGACTCGCTCAAAGTCACACAGTAGCCAGTCTTACTGAAATTGACACCTCCTCTAGCCTACAATGTTCTGGAGAACACAACAGGACAGAGACGCCACATCCTGAAGGGAAAAGGCATCTCACAACCAGGCTCTCCTTACCCCATGTCACCTAGCTCCGGGTCCCCTTCACATCCCAGCCCTCTCTGTCCTCCTCCGTCACAGAGCCTATGGCACGTGCCTCAGCTTCTGTTAGTTCTACGAACCTCACTCTCAGCCCTGCGCCGCAGAACACAGCCTGCTCATATCCTAGCTGTTGAACATGGAGGCTTCCGTCTGGATCCCGGCCTTGGGACTTTGCAGGAAATGGCTTCCCAAAACAAGGACTTTAGGTGCAAATGACTGAAATAGATATTTGGAAGCTATTCATCCAGCCAACAGCCACCTCCTCAGCCTGGAGATGCTGCCACCATTGGCAAATTTCACCGCACAGATTAACGAGTCACCAAACAGGAGTGGAGGGGAGAGCTGGCCCAGGGAAAAGACCCCCACCCCTCCCCAGGAAGAAACCTTTCTTCTAGAGCTTGCAATAGTTTGGGGCCCTGCCACTCTTCTCCATGAATTATCCTTCCCCTGGATCCTCTCCCCACAGGCCATCAACCGATTCATTTGCTCACCATTATTTTTTAAACTCAAATTTTATTAGCAGTGGAGCATGAGTAATAAATACTAATACACTGTTTGCACTTGAATTAGCCCTGCATGTCCAGGGACCACGGCTATTTGTCAAAGGCAGACGTTCCTCTGCACCCGCACCTTGTACTTAGGACACAGGCACTTCCAAGGTCAAGGACTCTTGGGAACTAACCAAGAACGGGGGGCTCTGAGGACTCACATTTTAGGGCACCCTGATTCCTAAGTGGGTGGCTAAGCCACCAGGAAAGAGGGGAAGGTGGAGCTGAAATGCCAAACAAAAGAGAACCAGGTTGCAGCTCTACTGGTTACCAGCTGTGTGACTTGGGGCGCGCCGACTTAACCACTCTGAACTCTCATCTCCTCATGTGCAAAGTGAGCCAACACCAGCCACCTCCCGGGATTGTTGGGGAGATTAAATGGGATGCTTGGATACAAAAGAACCTGAAAGCAAACCTGCACCTAATGGGATGATGGGTGTTCTGGTGAGGGTGGGGTTGAGGCAGAGGCTCCTCTCAGTCAGGAGTCCCAGAATACACTCAAGTCACCTCTGCTTTGGTCTGTGGAAGTATAATGGGCGGTACCTTTTCTGGCTCCCCCAGCACTCCCACAGGGTCTTACTTGTTTGACCATCAGGCACATCTGGGGGACACTGCTATGCTACATCTGTGAGCGGATACAGATGTAGTCACTGGGGCCAGCTGAGCTCTGGACTCCTGCCTGTTGTGGCTGGAGGGAATCACAGCCAAGGGCCTCCCTTCTGATGCAGACAGGCAGAGTGGCCGGCTTACTCCTCTCTTTGGTGTTCAACAAACATTCAGCAAGATCCCCCTGTGTGCCAGGCCCTGTGTTAGACTGTGTGGCCCAGGAGTGGATGCAGGGGCCTGACCCTCCCAGTGGCCTCCCAGAGCTCAGCACCCAGTGCAGGAGGCTGGGTTATGAGGAGGCACAGTGCAGTGTGGAAGTGCTCCAAAGGGAAGATAGTGGGAACTGTGGGAGTACAGGAGGAGCTGTGGCCTCATGCCAGCCAGAGGAGGGAGTAGGAAAGGGCTTCCTGGAAGAAGAAAGGATAAGAAGTGAAGCAAGAGAAGGAAAGGGGATAGAGGGAAGCATTCCAAGGAGAGTGAACAGCATGTGCAAAGGTCCTGAGGCAGAGAGCCAAAGCCACACTGGGCACCTGGAATGCTGCAGATGGGCACCTGCTCAATGACCGGGATCCCTAAGAGAGGCTCAGAGGAAGGGTCCCCAATAGTCCCTGCCCTTGGTCAGCCTCCAGTCCAGTAGGGGTAACAGCAACATATTCAAGATAGACTTAAGATATAAACAATCATAAGCAAAAAGGCTTGTTAATGAGTTTACTCTATTCACGGTGTGTATGCCCCTGCCAAGGGCCAGGATATAAAGAGCTGAAGGGCTAAGGAGGCAGGCCTTCCTGGGGAGGTGAAGCCGGCTCAGCTGGGAAAGCAGCATCTTCCCCAGCACTCTGAGTGGACCACCAAGCCCTCTTTTTTCCCACCTGACTGGAAACCTTGGACAACAATAAGGCTTTAACTGCTTTGCTGGTTGCATATAAACATGAACACAATGCCATCTCTCTCTCCCTAGACAAGGCCACCTGCCAAGGGTGGCTTAGTGGGAGCCAGGCTGACTCAATCAGGCAAATAATAAAGGTAACAAAAGCGTCTGACTTCCCACCTTCCTTCCAGGCCCCAGGCTATCCCTGGAGGATGAGAGCAAGTGCCCCAGGCTTCTCCTGAGAAGCAGGAGGTCTCTATGAAGATATAAACCCCCAGCACAGACTCTGGGGAGACATGGAGGGGACTCAAACCATGCAGCAGCAGCAGCTCTGTCCTCCCCTCCACTGCGGGAATATTGCCACCCTCCCTCTCTCTCTGGGCAGGGATCAGCCTGGGGGTTTTAACTGAGTCAAACACCATTTGCCCCAAGCCTCCGCCCAGCACCCTCTCCCCCTCCACAACCCTCAGGAGCACACAGCATGTCTCACTTTCTAGACCAGGGGTGGCGAACACGCGGCTAGAGCCGCATGCGGCTCCCGGCCAAAATGAATTTCGGCTCTTTGCCTCTTATCATTATTTTGTATACTGTGGCTCTTTGCCAAGTTTGGATTTTGTTATGCTGCTTCTGAGG
>CAUYPK010029059.1:0-19753 GCA_963574355.1 Loris lydekkerianus
ATTAATTTTTTATATTTTTTTTTTTTTTTTTTTTTTTTTTTTTTTTTTTTTGCAGTTTTTGGCCAAGGCTGGGCTTGAATCCGCCACCTCTGGCATTGGGGCCAGCACCCTACTCCTTTGAGCCACAGGCTCCACCCTCTATCATCTCCTTTTAAGTCCAGTGTTTTTCTGCTGATTTTTTGCCTTAATGATCTGCCCAATTTTATTAGAGGAAGGTTGAAGTCTCCAGAAGTTACGATGCTGGTGTTTATTTCCATGTTTATATCTAGTAGAATTTGTTTTATATATCTGGAAGCTCTCATGTTAGATACATATATATTTTGGATTGTGTTGCTGTCTTTATAATTACATACATATAATAACACTTTTGTCTTTTTTTAGTGCTCACTTTTGATTTCCATTTGTGTGGAATTTTTATTTCACTTCCTTTATCATGAGTTTTGAGTCTCTCTGAGTTAGATGACTTGCAGAAGGCCTATGTTTGGGTTATGTTTTTTTCATCCATTTAGCCAATCTATTACTTTTAAGCTAAGCATTAATACTGTTTACTTCCGATGTTAGTATTGATATCTGAGATACTAAGATACATGTTGGTCCAGCATGTTGAATGATACCTAGTTGCTAACTTGTTTTTCTCCCTTGTTTTACTATTTTCTAAGAGCTGTGAGATTTAATTTCCAAGTGCTTTCACACTGTTGGGTATCAATTGACCTGTTACATGCTTAGAGCACTTTTAAGCATTTCCTATAATGCAGGTACAGTGGTGACAAATTGCCTTAGTGTTTGCTTGTCAGCCAAGACTTTATTTCTTTATTGTTTCTTAATTTCTGCAGTCATTCTTCATTCTTCTTATTCTTTTTTCCACATTTTCACTAACTGGGTTAATTCAAAAGCCTTATCTTCAAGCTCCGAAAATCTGTCTTTTCCTTGGTCTAGTCTGTTGTTAAAACTTTCTGCTAAATAACTATTTATTTAATTTCTCTTAAGTGAATTTTTTTATTCATGGCATGAATTATTATTTTTGTTATCTTTTTTTTTTTTTTTTTGGTTTTCGACTTTCTTTTAAGTCTCATTCATCTTATTTGCTCCACATATCGAGTTCCATCACTGGCATTTCAATAATTATCTTTAGATTGTGGTCTGCTGCTGACGAACTATTGTAATTCTTTAGGGGTGTCAAATTAGTTTCTGTTTCTTGTGTTTCTGTTTTGTTCATTTATGTTGCCAGATTTTTTAGGGTGGTTCCTTCTCATGTGATATCTCTTGTCTCAACTCAAGACAGATAGGTGTGTAGTGCACCTGCTGGGAACTGTCCTACTCAGTGAAGAGAGGGAGAGGTCTTTGGAAGGAGCATTTTGATCTTACTCTAGAACACTGACCAGGACAGAGAGGAGTAGATGTACTGTGAATGTTTAATGCTGCTATTCTCCTATGTCACACATCTCATCATTCCTCTGTATTTGTCACAGACAGTCCTTGTGCTGGAGGGTGAGTGATCTCCCTGCTTAGGTTCATAAGCTGCTGCAATTTTCCACCACGGGGACTTAAGCCCGGAATCTCTCATATCCATGGACATGTGTGCTTATCAGCCCACACTTGCATGAGTGTTCACGCTACCTAGGTCCCTTAGCTGTGATAGGGATGCAAGGTTCCTTGACATATCCGTCTAACAGGGGCATTTGGAAGGTAGTAGCAATGATTCTGAACCCTGGATAGACAAAGTGTTGTGGGTCTTGGGTCTCAAAATGGTGTCACCTGCAACACCCAGGTTTTGCAAGCCAGACAGTGATTCCCCACTGGGACCTCCCTCCAGAGAAATGTCACTGCACAGTCTCTAGTCAGATTATTAATTCAGTCCAGTGGCCTGCTGTCATGGGGGACCTTTCTGCAGCTGAGATGGCAAAATCTGTGGCATTTGCTGCTTCTCAGCCTTCTCCATGTGGGTGCCTTCTCTACGTACTTTCAACCCTGTATAGCTCTTCTTCACTTTGGGAGCCTCCTGTCTCCTGTCTATTGATTCCTAATGCTTTCTCTCCATATAAATATATTGACAAAATCCTATATACTTTCTGTCTATCAGGATATAAGAAGCAGATCTGGAATTTTAGAGGCCATATCCTTAACATAACTGAGATTTCCATGACAAGTAAAAAGACATGAACTCAATCACTGCCAAAACTGTTCAGATCAAATAAATTGATATCAACAATTAATTCAGATATCTTAACTAGAGCTGACAAACTTTATGAGACAAAGAGGAAAATCACTATGTTTAATCTGAGCATGGCCCCTATGGTAGAAACAAATTTAGTTTTACTTATAATAGTAAAGAGTAAGAAAACTAAAATATATTGTGTAATAATTTTGCCTATTTCCTAATTTAACTATATATAGTTGATGGAATCACTGCCTTTGTGACTAATAACAATGGACAATGGTGAAAGTTGTGACTCTCCACTATACCTGTCTGTCACCACTCAGTGGGAAATTAGATTGTTGTTTCATTACTGTCAGGTGCGTGGGGTAGTCCAGGCTCCCCCTATTATTTCCAATGGCATTGCAGTGGGGCAAGGCTTGTTAGCAACCAGTGGAGATAAATGTCCTATTTCGACCTTCTCTGACATGAGCCCAGTTTGAGTGTTGAGTGGCTCGGTACAGTGTGATTAGAGTGGGAGTCTAAGCTTATCACCTGGGCTTTGCCAGTACAAATTCATGTGGAGACACAGTTTCTTCTGTGGTACTTGGCTAAAGTAAATCTGTCATTTTCTAAGTGCTTTCTATCTTACTGGGCTTCTCTTAACCTGGTTAGAGAGAGTAGATTTTATTGAGATTCCTTTTTTTTTTTTTTGGCCTGTGCCTATTAGTGTTTCTGTGTTGCTGGCCTTTCTGTTCCAAGAAAGGTACCTATGAGACTAAAAGGAAACCCAAGGAACTCAACACCATATCCTTCCTCAGGTCCAAAACCTCTGGTTGGTCTGCCCACTTTTCTCTACATTTGAGAGTCTTCTTAGGTTTATTGTGTATATATAATTTCCAGGAGTTTTTGTTGTACCTAATGGGAAGCATAGGAAAGTGTGCATTACATCAACTTCTTAGAAATAGAAACCTAGGCACTCATTTTAAATTTCTTATTAATACAAGTATAGCAGTAAACTATACTGAATGTCCTTTCCTGCTTAAAATTATTATTCTACTTCCACTATCCTAGTCTACTAATATAGGAAAATATTTATACAAAAATATTTCCAAAATATTTGGAATTTTTCAAAAAATATTGGTATAAGTTTGTATATTCAAAATACAAACACTATTATTGACATAATTACAAACAAATTATATTGACATAATTTCTCTATATACTTGAATAAGTTAATTTGTGCTATAGTAACATATGTAGTAACAAAAAAGACTAGTTAACTACCTCCATTTTAATGCTGGTTTAAATTTTCTTGCTTCTTATTCCCAGTGAAAATTAATGTAAAAAAGAACTTCTGTAAATGTGGATATAGTTAATACCCCCCTACATTATTGTTAACAATAAACTTTAAAACAGGAGACCATGAATTGTTTTTCTCTTACACAGATCAACTATTATATTGTTGGCATAATGTCCTTTTAGTTCATAACATAGAACGCAAATAGCCAAGAGATTCTTATTAAATGAGCAAAAGAAAAAAATTCAATGAGAGAAACAAAACCTGAGTAAAAAAATTGAGGGTTAACACAATCTTTCTTTCTAAATTTTAGAAATTATATTGAATTTAGTAGTGATAAAAAGATTGCCTAGTTAAATATGGTGGGTTGAATGCTTTTAGTTGTCTTCATCTCCATTTCCGTCTAAAACCTCACTCAAATTTCAGTAATGGGATTGACAACAAAACCAGTATAAGCCAAAAGGTCCAAAATGAAAGTGATATAAAAAACAATGGAAGGAAATAAAGTATTTCACAAATTTTGGCAGCTGGAAAGAAGATATAACATGGTGAATAATAAAGTGAAAACAAAATTTAAGTAAAAGTGTTTATATCAATCCATGAGATCTCCAACCTCTTTCCTCCTCTCAGAATGTTCTATACTGTACAATAAAGAAAAATATATGAAACAAAAACAAAAACTACCCATCTTTAGCATTCTTTGATGAATGTGGTCAATCCACATTTTCCAGTCATGAAAAAACCCTCATTATGAAATGAATATGAAACTAAAGAGTAGAAAATATTTATGAAAACCCCTTATGATGAGAGGCAAAGGCCAAAAACAATCTGAAAAAATTAGGACAAATAAAAAAAATTGTGAATTTTAAATAATATGTTAATTTTCTTAAAGAAATTAAAGAAGATATTGCATTATTTAAACAAGCATAAGAGGCTTCTAAAAAACAACATTAAGATAATGAGAATTATAAAGTGCTTTGGAAAAAACATGATAGCATAAATGAAAAGTGCTGAAAAATGTTAAGGAAATTTTCTGAGAAGTAGAAAAGGCACAAATGTACACCAAAACCCCCCAAAAAAGTTGGTGAAGAGATTTAGATAATTTTTCCAAAAGATATACTAAGTAATATAATTATTTTATTTTATTATTATTATTATATTTATTTATTTATTTATTTTGCAATTTTTGGCTGGGGCTGGGTTTGAACCTGCCGCCTCTGGCATATGGGGCTGGCGCCCTACTCCTTTGAGCCACAGGCACCGCCTGTAATATAAATTTTTAAAAGAGAAGAAATGAAAGTAAACCAACAAAGAAAGTGTATCGGAGTGTTTTTGAGACTGAAGATACCAGTTTTGAGAATAAAATGACTTCCCATGTGCTGAACATGAGTAAAGAAACACATTTATTCACACACACACATCTAACCACATCATTGGTAATGTTCAGAACAGAAGAGTCAGCATGATATGAAATTCTCAACAGCAACACCAAAATTCAAATGACAACAGAGCATTAACACAAAACACCGTTAACCAGACCACTTACAATGAAACCAAATCAAAATAAACAGAAACTGAAAGGGACCCAAATGTTCCACAGTGGACTGGATTGACAGTGTAGAGGGTCACAAATGGACTTTATACAGTGGTGAAAACGTACAATAATTCCACACATTATAGATAATAGCAAAAAAAAAGTACTGAGAGCATAGAGTCAGACACAAAAGAAACATACACACTTTTTGTTTGTGAAAAGCCCGAGAACCGTCACACTCATCTACAGTGTTAGAATTTAGGATCATGTTTATGCTGGGAAAAAGTTCCTGGGGTATGGCATACAAAGGGAGATCTATGAGGTCTCCTAGAGTTCAGAAAATCTGTTATCTGAGCTGAAGGCTCATTACATAAAATTGTTTAATATGGGAATATTCATTGAGATTACATTTATGTTTTTGCACCACTTTTCTGTAAAAGTTATTTCATTAAAGTTTTTATGTTTAAAGAAATTACCAGATTATATAGCAAAGGCATACCCCTAGGAAAATGACATGCAATAAACTTAAAGCACAACCAGAAAAAGAGAGTACGATGGAAAATTAGAATGCTGTTCTCAAATGACAAAACTGAGACAGTTATTAACTACAGTTTACAAAACCAAATTTCATGTAAGGAAAACACTATAATCATAACTCTACAGCTATACTAGTTTATATAAACAACTTAATATAAAAGCACAATATTTTTTGATGAAAATGATATCACTAAAATGAGAGGACTAAAGAGTTAGCGTGGACTAGTTACAAAGGACCAGAAATCCTCATCTTTTAAAATAAAAAATACACAGTGATGTAATAGAGGAGAACATTCTCAAAAAAGAATTATATACATTAAAATGACATCATTTAAGAAGGAGGACTCTATATTCAGGAATGATTAGATAGTAACTGTTACTTTTATTATTAGACTATAATGCTTTTTAATTTCTAAATAATAAATACATACATTTTACCTTTTTAAAAAGAATTTTAAAAACATATATAAATAAAAGTCTAGTTGGATTATAAACTTAGTACTATTTCTTAGTCTAAAATGTATGATTATTTTCACATGAGCTTTCCATATTAAAATATTGTCCATATTTTTTCACTGTATCAATTTGGGCTGGATGTGAGCTTTTTAAGAACTTAGTGATGTACAAGTACTGTAAAAGTCATTGAAAATGATTATTTCATTGGATTTAAGCTCTTTGAAAAAAAAAAAACAGCATGTGTGACACTTGTTTTTTAAAGATAAATAGCATTTTAATTTGTTATCTTAATTTTGGTGCTCTGAAACAAGGTTAGAACTGTGGTTAAAATCTTAGCCAAGTATGCTGGGACATGCCTGTCGTTGTTGCTACTTGGAAGGCTGAGGCAGGAGGATTATATGAAGCTAGGCGTTTGAGGTCTCAGTCAACTATGATCATGCCACTACACTCCAGTCTGGGTGACAGAGCAAGACCTTGCCTCTAAGAAAACAAAAAGCAAACAAAACATTGCAACTAAAATCTAGATAGAGTTTTCAGACTTTTTAAATGTAAAAACAGATAAGTGTGTGTTGAACATATTTATTTATAGATACCCGATATGGCTTTTGTGTCATGCCAGAAAGGAGGACGAGATATTATATCTAAATGGGGGGGGGGCCTTTACTTTAGCTTTGATGAAATGATATATCTCTGTTACTTATTGGAAACAATATCTATGTCGCAATAATGTCTGAAAAGTACAAAATAGGTTTTATCATAATGTACCTATAGAGAGGGTGCCCCTAAAATATAAATATACATTTTAAGAAAGGAAAACCTGTATTAAATTATAATATTCAAGTCGTGTTTCACTTCTGCAATTACAACAGATACAGGACACAATTTACAAGATAAAAAAACATAAAGATATACATGTATGGAGTTTACAATTTTTTTTTTTTTTTTTTTTTTAAGAGACAGAGTCTCACTTTATCACCCTCAGTAGAGTGACGTAGAGTCACACAGCTCACATCAATTTCCAACTCCTGGGCTTAGGCGATACTCTTGCCTCAGCCTCCCAAACAGCTGGGACTACAGGTGCCCTCCACAATGCCCTGCTATTTTTTTGTTGCAGTTTGGCTGGGGCTGCGTTTGAACCCACCACCCTCAGTATATGGGGCTGGCACCCTACTCACTGAGCCACAGGCACTGCCCAGAGTTTACACTTTTAATACAGATATTTCCCTCTGTATAGTCTGTCCATATTCTATAGGAAGTGTGCTTTGTATTACTTTGATAATGTTCCGTCAAAAATAAAAAAAAGAATAACAAATTATTTCTTCAATAATTCATGCTAGTGGATAAGATCTCTGTAGTATTATTCCTAATTGGAAGCCTACATTTGATTAGGATTAAAAGAATAATGCGGGATTGGCTTTAAGAAATGTTCTGGCTGTTAAAATAAATGACTTGGAAATGAGTTTGCAGTAGTTTCACACAGCTCTTGAGCCACTTTCCTAAATATAGACACTTAATCCTGCTGCCTCTGCTAATGGGCAATCCAGAGACAGCTAGGAGATCATTTAATAAAATACTGCTCAGAGCAGGCAAGATAGTCTGGTTATGTTTCAGTTACAGATGAGCAGATTATATACGCGTCTAGCTATAAGTAGACGTAGATATGGTATCACTTTTATTTGTTCATTCTATTAACTATTTTGAAAATTACTGAGCCTACACCATTGTGAGACAAAACCAAAAATTAATTAAAGAAAAAGATGAATAATGTATACTTCCTGATTTCACCCAACCTTAAGGAATACCCCAACACGGGAAGGCAGAGAAGGCAAATGGTCAAAAACACTGTGCAGTTTTAACAAGAGGAATTCATAACAGTCTATTAGGCTTGGTGCATTACTAGGACTGAAGACATTTTCTAAAAAAAAAAGAAGTAAAGATAGTCCTAAATTATTAAAAGAATAATTGTGGTTTGTTGTTTGTTTGATTGTTTCTTTTGAGACAGAGTCTCACTATGTCGTCCTCGGTAGAGTGTTGTGGTGTCACAGCTCACAACAACCTCAAACTCCTGGGCTTAAGCAATTCTCTTGCCTCAGCCTCCCAAGTAGCTAGGACTACAGGTACACACCACAATGCCCAGCTATTTTTTGGTTGCAGTTGTCATTGTTGTTTAGCTGGCCCAGGCCGGGTTTGAATCCACCAGGCTTGGTGTATGTGGTTGGTGCTGTAACCACTTTGGTATGGGCACCCAGCCAAGAATTGTGGGGTGTTTTTGTTTTTTTGTTTTTCTAAAAAGTAGAGAAAATTAAATATACCTGAAAATGGGCACTGGCAAGGACTGCATGTGCACAGCTGGGCGATTGAGGGTTTTATCAGTGAGTCCTTCTAGGAGTAGAAAGAGAAATTTGTAGTTTTCTATTTCTTGCTCATAGAGTTCAATGCTCAAGAGATGCAAAAAACAAAGCTGAAAGGGAGGCAGGGATAAGTTCATAGATGTTCTTGAATTGATTTTTATTTTACCCTCTGAGCAACCTCAGGGAGGTAAATTTTGGCAACAACAGAGAAGTCAATTCTGAGCATCGCAGAATAAGTAGAGAGGAGAGTAGATGAGGCCACACTGAGAACAACAGTGATATTGAGCATTTTCTGATACATTTACTGGCCATTTATCTTTCTTTTCTTGAGAAGCTTCTGTTCATGTCTTTTGATCACTTTTGTTGTTGTTGTTGTTGTTGTTGTTGTTTTGAGACAGAGTCTCACTATGTCACCCTTGGTAGAGTGCCATAACATCACAGCTCACAGCAACCTCAAACTCTTGGGCTTAAGTGATTCTCTTGCCTTAGCCTTCCAAGTAGCTGGGACTACAGGTGCCTGCCACAATGCTCGGCTATTTTTTTTTGTTGTTGCAGTTGTCATTGTTGGTTAGCTTGCCCAGGCAGGGCTTGAACCATCCAGCCTGGGTGCATATGGCTGTCGCCATAACCACTGTGCTATGGGCGCTGAGCCACTTTTGCCCACTTTCTAATAGGGTTGTTTGTTTTGTTTTTTTTTCCTGATAATTTGCTTGAGTTCTTTGTAAATTCTGCATATTAGCCCTTTCTTGGATGTAGCTTGCGAATATTTTCTCTCATTCTGTATGTTTTCTGTTTGTTCTATTCATTGCTCCTTAGCTGTCCAGGAGATTTTTCATTTAATTAAATCCCTTTTATTAGTTGTTGTGGCTCTGTGCACACAGGGAAGTAAAACTCAATGGAGATCTAGCAGGGGAAGGTGGAGGAGGGGGGAGGAAAAGTTTACCAAATGGGTACAATGAACACTCTATCTAGACACCTAGAGCCATAACTAAAGAATTACGAAAGCGACTCATGTAACCTAAAATATTTTTACCCTCTTAATATTTTGAAATTAAAAAAAAAAAAAAAAAAGAATAGGAATAAGGATGGAGAGGACAGGGCCAGTATGAGAAAGCTTAAAGGACTAGAAAGCTGATAACACAGTGGTTCTCAACCTTTCTAATGCCCAGGAGATCACCACAACATGAGGAACTGTATTAAAGGGTCACGGCATTAGGAAGGTTGAGAACCACTGTGATAAGACATGGGCAGTAAAAAAAGAATGAGTGAGTTCAAGATAACTCAAGATAACCCATCAAGGTACCTGACTGGATCATGTGGCCAATTAATAAAACTGACAAAAATAATTATAAATTACATTTAAAATACAAAGACTACAAGTTCAGTTTTAAACATATTGTGTTCAAGTTCTCCAGATGAGTTAATCAATAGACAGTTGGAATTGAGGAAAATAGAATAAACCTTATATATATCCATTTATGAATGAAAAGCATATGCTTGATCAGTTAAATATATGAAGAACAGATACATTTTCATGTTGGGCAAATCCTAGAGAAATAACTATTTCATAAGAGATACTCTTGTGAAAATGAATAATCAGAAAAGGATGAGTGAAATCAGAAGATCAAATGCTGCTTACAAAAAAGGAAATTTTTAGGTAATATGGGGTGATCAAGATGTTCAATTTGATCCACAGGTCCTGTAATACATAAAATTATTTAATTTATTTAATAATTTGAAGCTCAATATGAGTGTTGACGAGAGAGGTTTAAGGTGTAAGAGTAGAATGCAGGTTACAGGTTATCCCTAGGAAATTCTACTTGCCCTCAACTGGAATTTACTGTCCACTCTGTATGTATCAAGCCTAACCTGTAACATTTGAGCTTTCAATTTGCTCTAGAATATTATATATCTTACTACAGTAAATGTGACCACATATTTTTCTTTATACACTAACAGATGCAAATATTGTGACTTAGTTGTTTGTACCCTCATATTAACCTGAAATTAAAAAAAAAAAAGTAGTATATTGCATTTATACACACAAACACACACACATTACATATATACATACATATATAGACAGTATATACAAATACACATATATAAAGTATATATAAATATAACTGACACTATCTTGAAATTATATGTATATATATATATATATATATATATTCACATATATATTCACACACACTCTGCCATAAAAAGGAAAAAAATAAAGGTTTTTTTGCAGCAACTTAGAAGGAAATGGAAACCAATATGTCAGGAATGGAAAGACACCACAAGTACTCTCTAATAATTAGGAACTTATGGATGAGAACATATGGGCATATAGAGATGTGAAGGTCATTGGAGATCAAGAAGTGGGAGCCAGGGGCAGGGGAAACAATGAACACTAATTGAGTTATGGGCACACTAATAGTCCTGCACTAAGCATTATAAAAGGTATCCATGCAACAAAGTCATTCTTACCCCCTAAAATTTTGAAATAACAAAAAGAAATAGTAGGTGACAGTGGGTCAACCAACCATGAAGGGTTTGAGTTTTTACCATACTATGAACTACCAACTTAGTCTACCACAATTACTTGAAAAAGGGAAGAATGTACGTGTGTGTCATTCCTTCTGGTTTGAAACAAAGGCCTGTCTTATACTCAGAGCAAGAGCAGTGGCCAGTGTCAGCATTCATACCAGCACCCCAAGCCTCAGTATGATGTAGTAAAGAAAAAAATACAATCTAAAGGACCCAAACCTTTTAGTAACCTGGCTAATCTTAGTTTCAGGAAGATATTCTTTCCACTATATTGGATAATAAACACACCCAACCCTTTTCTTTGAAGGGAAAGAATATTTTTAATATCTCAAGATTTGAAATTAAAATAAAAATCCTTTAAAAGATAATCTGGAACAAAGGCAGCAAGAATCTCTGCTTACAAGTTGTACAGAAATGCAAAAGACCACGAAGAATTTTTGTTCAATAACGTTTCCTTCCATCTACACTGTCTGGGGATTCGGTGAATCATCCCATAAATATTCCACTCCACTGGCCACTCTGATTAGTTTGACCAACAAAATCTAGAAACAAATGAGTTTACATTTCCTTATATAGCATATGATTAAGGCTACTATCAATAGAACTGCAAGCAGCAACAGAAAATCAACCTGAAGTATTAACTTCAACCACACTGCCAAGGTCCTGAATACAAATGCTAACTTTTGAACAAAGGATTCAGACTTTCAGGGTCTACCTTAGACTCTGAGGTGGATTTCTCCAGATTTGCTACTGATCTTGTACATGTGTTTGAGGCCTTTGTCTAGGCACTGCAGGATGTATTGCAGACTACACCGTGCATGTAGTCCCACGGGGAGGAAGCTTAAGGTGATTTTATCATCCAGAACTACGTTGACCAGTGATTTGAAGGTGCCCTGCATTTCTTTCAAGGCTGAGATGATGCCATTGATTATTTATTGCTAAAGTCAGGTACTACCCAAGATTCCACATAGTATTTTGGTTGTCATGTCTTCTCACTTGCCCTAAAAATGTAACTGGTCCCCAGTCTTTCCATGCTTCTCATCACCTTGACATTTCTAAAGGGTAGTGTTCATTTATTTTTAGGACAGCTCTTAATTTGTGTTTCATTTTATTTTGATATAGATATTGAGTTTCATTTTATTTTCATATCTATATTTCATGTCTATATTGAAGAATACCCATGGAAGTGATATATCTTTCTCAGTGTATGACATCAGGGGAAACACGGTAAGTGTTATTTTTAATAATGTTCAATTTGACACTTCATTTAGATGTTCAGTGACAGCTTTCTCAACTGTATAGTTACTATTATTCCCTTTGGAATTCATAAATATTGATTTAGCTAGAAACACTTGATAATAGGCACATATCCTATTTTTGTTTTTGTTTTTGTTTTCCCTTAACATACGCTCTCTATTTTAATGAGGAGTGTTGGATCTTGTAGAAAATGTTGCTATAGGTTTCTAATGTTAACTTAATATTTCCTTGATTCTTTATATATTTATTCAGTAGAATTCTTTTAAAGGAAAATTTGCCCATTATCTCCATTTATTATATTATTCAGTTATGCATTTATATAGGCATGGAGTCACAGACATTTTATTCTTTGGGGTATATTCTAATGCAATCTATCTTAAATTCTAACGCTGCTAAAATTCTTCCAGACTTGGCCATTGGGGATACTTTGAGACTACCTCTTGTGCCCTTTTGACATGTGCTGATACTTTTCCCATTTTTTTTCCTAGTCATTGTCCTTTGCCATTCTTTTATTCTCAGCCATAAAATTTGATAGCATTGAACTTACCCCCCTCAGCTATGTGGATTAAGTTCATCAAATAATTCCTTTCCTTGGTAATAGTTGAGGGATGAAAACTTAACCGATTTTTGTCCAATTAAGGGAATGAAATGAAGGGCTTCTTTTTGAACTTTCAGAAGATACCCTCGACCTCCCTTAAAAGATATGTTAGTATGTGATGTGTGAGAATACTATAAATACTTGCCTAGTCACAAAGAATATTAGGACACTGTAAGTGGAGAAACAGTCACACTAGGCAACCTGATAATTTAATTGAAATATCAAAAATCAAAGCATTCAGATATGAGATTGAGAGAGTCATTCACAAAATCTGGGTCTTCTGTAAGGACAATAAATACATTTTATTTTTGAGCCAGATTAGTATTAATATTTCTTTGTCACTTGTAACTAAATCACTATTTTTCTTAAATCAAGACATATCTACATTGACCTATCCTGTTGCTATTTAGATGACCGTGACTAGAAACCTGGAATATTCATTTTACCACACATGTTGCAGGTGACTTGTCAGCTTCACTTTTTTCAGTGTTAATCATGACTATATTGTCTCATCATATGTCTCCACCAAATATATAATTTTGTAGCAAAATTTTTGTTATTTCCTTACATCATAATCCAGTACCATGCCATGGCTGATCACTGGAAGACCTCTGGAGTAAGCTCTAACAGATGTGTGTTATAGGTTTCTTTATCAAGGACCAGAATAATGTCCAAATAGGCAATGGGTAAGAGAAAGTTTAATTAAAGCTATCTCTAGTTTAGCTTTCTATATGTTCCCTCTCTACACCTCACTTCTATCCATAGCCAGGCCTGCAGTTAATCAAATGAAGAAATAAGAAAAGGGTGGAATAATCCATTCCCTCTCCATCTGTTTAATCATACAAGGCAGCAAACTCATTATCCTAATCTCCTCTGGCTTAAATTACTCCACACTCTTTGAAAACTGCTTGAAACCCCAACATCAGCCCATCTTCTTAAGGAACTGTGCTCACTCCAGAAACCACATGTACTCATTCACTTGTCCCCAGGCCCACTTTGTAAGTTTTCACTGCTTCTTTGAAATTGAGTCATCATTCTTGCTAATCTCTGAATTCATATTAGGCTTAGTCATCTTGCCTATTCAGGATTTAAACAACTTGGGAAAGATAACCAAGTGCACAATATTCTTAGTGTTATTAGCACTGTCTATGAAGATGTACTGTGTCTTCATCCAACTTTTTCTGACATTGGCAAATTGAGGACACAGTGGTAAAGACCCAAAATATGTCAGAGCAGGAATAACATTGTAGTAATGAGAATATGAAGTAGAGAAAAACAGAACTTTCTCTGAAACATAACTTGATCTTTAACAAAGATCATCTTGTGACTTTCTGTGGAAATACCTTGGAAATTATAGGTACCTGAAAAATAGGCTAAGAGAAGCCAATGATCCTTTCTCTGTGCCTTTTACCAGCAGTGTTCTTCCCAATACTTCACCTGTTTACCTCATAAAAGTAAACTACAAATAGCATTTTCAGTTTGAATCAGTTACTGAAGACAACATTCACCTTGCTTCCTTTAGACCAGTGATTCTCAACCTTCCTAATGATGCAACCCTTTAATACAGTTCCTGTGGGTCACAACCCACAGGTTGAGAACCGCTGTTTTAGAGGGGTTAGCTTTGATTCAATTTCCAGATGCTCTATATTTTGACTCTGTGATAACCTTGAACTCAGAGGTTTTAGGTTCTCTATCCAAGGTAAGTGTCTGAAAGAAAGGCTCATTAAGATAAATACAATTTTTTTAAAGTTGATCTATCTTTTCCCTTAGAATAAAACATTTTTTTCCTGGTCCTTTAAAGTACAGGAAGCATCATACCATTAGATAGTGAGAGCGTTTTATAATTGCAAATTAAGAATAACACTAAATTTCACAGAACATTATAGCATAGATTTTCATCAAGTGACATAACTCCATTTTCTACTAAAACTGATTAGGATTACAAATGAGATCTAGCTCTTATAATGTAATTATAATAACCAAAGAGATGATGAAGTGGTAGTTTTTTATTTATTCTACTCTGAAAACATCTCAAAATAATGTAAATATAGCAGCATGCATATCCAGAATGATTTGATACCCTAGATTTAATGGGTATAAAATCTATTTTAGTAAAATTACATTTAACATAGGTTCTAAAATAATGTGATCTATTTTTCATATATGTGTGAAAGTATGACTCAATTTTCTCATCACAATTTGTAAGAAATAGAAATAGTGCTTCAATTATTAATGCACCATTGATTCAGCATGCCATTCCCATCAATGGTGATTTGATTATAGTGGGTACCTTGTATCTACATACCTAGGGAACTTCACAAATATCTTTATCTGAAGAGAATGATATTCTGATTAATCGGGCCATTACAACTTCTTTAACTTCAAATGCTGCCCTAGGAAACATATCATAAAAATGTGAGCTAATGAGATTTTTACATTTTAATTTTATTACTTCTAAATATATGTCTTACTTTAAGCAATAATATGAAACTGTGAAATAAATAGGAAGTCATACAAAAAGTGAGATTTATTTTTCTGACAATATAGGTTCTTCAGCAAATTTAAACTAACTTTTAGGGTGGCACCTGTGGCTCAATGGAGTAGGGCACTGGCTCCATATGCCAGAGGTGGTGGGTTCAAACTCAGACCTGGCCAAAAACGGCAAAAACAAAAACAAACAAACAAACAAAAAAAACCTTTTAGAGAATAACACCAAATTTCTTCGTATTATCATTTTTACTTTCTGGAATAATGATTGTAGTATATGTAAGAAGTGATGTTAATAAGAGTCATGAGTGATGACTAAATATATGTAGCTTGGTATATTTTCAGTGGATTTTAAAAGGGGAGAGATGAGAAGCCAAATTACCAATGCTTGCTTTGTCTTAGGTGTGCCCTCATTGTTCCTTGACAGTGCATGTCCTGTGATTTTCTGTGTCTGCCCTAACTTACCATGTTAACACTAAAAGGCTGCATGGAGGGCAACTTCCTTTGTTTCTTGAAATATTAAAAAATGTCTATTCAATTATGTTTGTGGGGCAAAGATGTTTCCTAAAGTGCAAGATTACTATAACTCCTCCTTGTAACATATGACTTTATATTGGATCTATACTACACATAATTTATCAAATCTTACTCTTTTTCTCCTGGTTTCTTAATTGAAATAAGATTGGTTTAACTTCTATCTAAGGTCAAGAGTTAAAATGGCATTCGTTAATTTTTAAAAGAGTAGATCTCTTACCTTTCTGTAAAATATCCATAAGTCTTATATTCAAACAATGCTGATAGTAGAATATTTACATTTAAATTTCTTTTAAGTAGACTTGTGTATTATATTTTTCATCATGAAATAGTTTTAAAATTATATTTCATTTTATTTTTAATTACAATTATATCAAATGACTTCTTCCATTTTTCCAAAACAACTGCCTAATTTTAGAGTTTACTTAATGCCTCCACAATTTAATATTATTTATTTATTCTTTTTTCCATTCAACATAGTACTCAAATTTACCAATTTAATTATTGAAGGCTCAAATATATGAAGCACATATTGAAAAAGCAATTATGAAGGAAAACAGAAAAACTTCCTGATTCAGTAGAAATTGTAATCTGTTTGTGAAGGCATACATCAATCTAATAAGTACATAAAAAGGTAAAATTTTATCTCTGTTAAATATTATAAAAGAATGAAAATGGCTTGTTGTATATAATGTTTTGGTATAATCAGTGTCTTGCCCAAGGCCTCCCTGATGAGAAGGTGCAGAAGGCTAGACCAAAGACTATGGCGGTGATCCAGGAATAAATTCTGATAAAGTATGTGCACAGAGCGGGGCAGTGGAGAAAGAAAATAGGCAAGTTTATTAGTATTTACATCAAGTTAAACTATTGCTATCTTTTTCTTTATTATACACCTATGTGTATGTCTATGCGTAAATTTCCCGTCAGTATTTCAGATTCCCTCACTCAGATAGAAAAGACTATGAATTTTGAATTATGAATTAAGAAGTATGACTAATTTTTCTTTTTCTTTTTCTTTTTTTTTTTTTTGAGACAGAGCCTCAAGCTGTCACCCTGGGTTAGAGTGCCATGGCATCACAGCTTTCAGCAAACTCCAACTCCTTACAACGAACTCCAAGAGATTCTTCTGTCTCCACCTCCCACGTAGCTGGTACTACAAGGCGCCGCAACAACGCCTGGCTATTTTTTGGTTGCAGCAGTCGTTGTTTGGTGGGCCTGGGCTGGATTCGAACCTGCCTGCTCAGGGATATGTAGCCTGGCACCTTAGTCGCTTGAGCCACAGGCGCTAAGCCTAATTAATTTTTCTTGTAATGTTTTCCCCATTTTTCTTTATAAAACCTCTACTAATTTATAATCTGACTGATTTGCCTTATTATCTAAATATCATCCTCCCTATTCTTATCCATTTCCAATTGAGTGGATTATAAAAAGTTGAGCCAATCTTGGAGTATGTATGTGTGTGGTGTAGGTGAAGGAAGGCACTAGCTGTATTTCTTATACAATAAATGTTCATGAAAAAAATTAATCCCTAACCATCAGGAAAATGCAAATGAAACCACATTGAGATGTAATCTAACCCACTGAGTATGGCTGGCATCATAAAGTCCCAGAGCAATCAAACCTAGAATGCATGAGAAGAGAGAGGAGTACTCTCACACTGTTGGTGGGACTGCAAACTAGTACAGTCTCTGTGGAAGGAGTATGGAGATTCCTCAAAGAACTAAAAATAGACCTACCATTTGATACTGCCCAAAGGGGGGAAAAATACATTCTATCATATAGATACTTGCACACAAATGCTTATAGCAGCTTGATTCACAATCACAAAGATATGGAAGCACACCTAGTGCCCATCAATACATGAATGGATCAATAAATGGTAGTGTATGTATGCTGTGGAATATTATTCAGCCATAAAAGATAGAGATTTAATATCTTTTGTAACAACCTGGATGGAACCGAAGACCATTCTTCTAAGTGAAGTATCACAAGAATGTAGAATCGAGCACCACATACACTTGATACTAAATTGGAACTAGTTGATGACACCTCTATGTTCAGACGGAAGCAAAACTCAATGAAATTGAAGTAGAAGGGAGGAGGGAAGGAGGATGGATAAAATTCCTACCAAGTGAGTACTTTCCATGGTTACATTTACTTTCTGGGTGAAGGACACATGTATGTTTCTGACTTTTAATCTCATAAAAGCAAACTATGTAACCAAAACATGTGTGCCCCCATAATAATATGAATTTTTTGTAAAGTTCATGTTACCACTATAACTAATGCAAGTAATAAAGTATAAGAAAAGGAAAAATACCTCTAATCCAACTACCTAAAACAATTGAAACTAACATTTAATAAAAATACTTCAGATAACTCTCAATGTCTTCCTAAAAATAAAGAACATATAAATAGGCTGACAAGATGCCTTGATGAAAACTATTCTATTATAATATTTGTAAAATATGCCTTATATATTTTACTTCACTCATCTGACAGGTACAATGCAGGGATACAAGGCAGATTTTGTGGGTGAAGAGCTCAACTACAACTTGGACTTTCACCTAACAAATGCAAACAATGTATCCTGATTATTTGTACCCACAAATTAATCTGAAATAACAAAAAAAAATAGAAAATAATAAAAATAAAACTGCAAGAATTATTAAGTAGACAAAAATCTCTTCATGTTAAATCTGTCAGTTTAAAAGTATTAATATGAGGGAATTGACAATGCATTATAATGTTATTTGTCTAATGTAGATAATATCTGATGGGCTGACGATTAATCATGCATTAAATTACACATTGATTTTTGTATATGGTGAGAGATAAAAGTCTAGCGTAATTCTTCTGCATATGGTAATCCAATTTTCCCAGCACCATTCACTGAAGAGTGCCATTTCCCTAGTGTATATTCTTGTCTACATTTTCAAGTATCAGTTAGCTCTAAGTATGTGGCTTTATTTCTGGGTTCTGTATTTTGTTCCATTGATCTACATGTCTAGTTTTATACCAGTACAATGCATTAAAGACTAGAAATAGTAAAAGAAAACCCAGACCTATGGAAAACTCTTCTGAACATTGATCTAGGCAAAGATTTCATGAGAAAGATCTTAAATGTACAGGTAACTAAAACACAAATAAACAAATAGAACTTGATTAAACTACAAAGCTTCTGCATAACAAAATAAACTCAACAGAGAGAAAAGACAACCTACAGAATGGGGAAAATATTTACAAATTATACATCTAAGAAGGCATTGATACCCATAACTAACAAGGAACTCAGGGAACTCAACAACAACAACAACAACAATAAATTAACCCCATTAAAAATTGAGGTAAGGACATGAACTGACATTTTTCCAAAGAAGACAAATAGCCAACAAGCATATGAAAAAATGTTCAACATCACTAATTATCAGAGAAATGCAAACTATTATAAAACCATAATCAGACTTTATCTTATACCAGTTAGAAGAGGTATTATGAAAAATAAAATAAAATAAAATAACAGATGCTATCAAGGATGTAGAGAAAAGGGAATTCTTATACATTGTTGCTAGGAATATAAATTATATAACCTTTATTGAAAATAGTACAGAGATTTCTCAAAAATCTAGATATAGTACTATACAATCCAGCAAGTTCACTTATAGGTATCTTTCCTGAATGAAAAGAAATGGCTCAATCTATCTATTGATATCTATCTATCTATCTATCTATCTAAAGATACTGGCAAACATTAAGTTTATTGTAACTATTCATAATAGCAAAGATGTGGACTCTAAATGTCTACTAACTAGATAAAAACAGCATGGTACTGACACAAAAGCAGAGAAATAGATGTCTGGAACAGAACAGAGAACCAAGAGATGGATCAAGCTACTTACCATTATTTGATCTTTGACATTTACTTTTGATTAGATCTGGACAAAAGATAATTTTATTTTGGAGCTTGTCCAAGGGGGTTTGACCGCTTCCAAAGGATTTGAGCAACTGAAGGCTAGACTGTTACAGAGCG
>CAUYPK010029064.1:0-51260 GCA_963574355.1 Loris lydekkerianus
AGGCTGGGTGGAGGGAGGGTGATTGGTGGGATTCTACCTACAGTGCATTTTACAAGGGTACGTGTGAAACTTAGTAAATGTAGAATGTAAATGTCTTAACACAATAACTAAGAAAATACCAGGAAGGCTATGTTAACCAGTGTGATGAAAATGTGTCAAACGATCTATAAAACCAGTGTGTGGTGCCCCATGATTGCATTAATGTACACAGCTGTGATTTAATAATAAAATTTTTTAAAATGATAATTTAATTAATGGTCTTTAAAATTTTTTGTGGCACACCTGAGATCCTCTCATGGCACACCAGTGTGCCATGGCACTCCAATTAAAAACTCACTGCTCTAGGTGGCTCCCGTAGCTCAGTGGGTAGGGGCGCTGGCCACATACGTCGAGGCTGGTGGGTTTGAGCCCCGGCTTGAGCCCAGCCCAGGCCTGCTAAACAACAATAACAACTGCAGGAAAAAAACAGCTGGACGTTGTGGCGGGTGCCTGTAGTCCCAGCTACTTGGGAGGCTGAGGCAGGAGAATCGCTTGGGCTCAAGAGTTTGAGGTTTCTGTGAGCTGTGATGCCACAGCATTCTATGGAGGACAACAAAGTGAGACTCTGTCTCAAAAAAATAAAAAATTCACTGCTCTGGAATCACTCTTGCCAGTGACAACACATCTCAGGCAGCAGGTTTCCTACTGCCTGGCTCTGCCATTTCCTGCACGACAAGAGACAAGTTACCTAAAGTCTCTGAGTCTGAATTTGTCCAACTACAAAACAGAGATAATAGTGCTTAGCTCAAAAATCTGAAAGAACTAAATATTATAATATTGATAAGCAGCTGCCCTGCTACCTGTGTTCCAAAGGCGTTCTCCTCCAGCATTCCCTCCCCACCAGGCCTTAGAGATGGCCCCTCTGCTCCCATTCTGCTGCACCCAGCCAGCTCTCCTCACCCCCTCTCTCAGCTACTCCAGGACCCAGCTTGATCACAAAGCTCTCCCTCCCATCTTCTGACCCGAAAGCAAGTGTACCCCACACATGCCGAGAACTGGATGAAGAGCAAAAGCCTCCCTTTCTGCTGGAAGTTGCTCTCTTCAACCCAACTGCCAGGGACAGAAGGCAGAGACAGAACAACTAGAGGTCAGGTCCACTACATACAAGGGGGGGAAAATAAAAAAAGGACAATCATTTCCCAGAAAACATGCAGCTGCAATTTGCATTCTACAGGAAGAAGAGCAAACGCTGTTAAATTTCCTCCCTAAGCAGATTTCTGCAATTATTAGAATTTTAAAACACAGATGTTAAGGACCACGTGCTTAAGGAGTTTGTTAAGTTTGTGCAATTGCAGAAAGAAAGACTGAAAATTTTCTGAAATTGGAATTAAATACCATAATGCCATAAAGAGACACAGCCAACTCATATGGCATAAGAGAGAAAAAGACACTCACTGATGAAAAAAAGGACATGAACAAGCCATTTCCTATAGTCACACCACCACAGAGTTGGCTGCTGCCAGCCCTGTATCTGTTCTCCACTTCCTCCTTACTAAAAGAACCCCTATGTTGCTGGAGAGCCTCAGCTAGGAAATGTATTTCTAACCCCTGGCAACAGGATTGGAGAAAGTCACCGGGTGGAGCTTATAAGAAAAGCTCCTTAAAGTGTGCTTGGCCAGCTGGTAGGCACCCTCTCATGCTTCCGGCAGGAGTTCCAGCAGCCCTCTTATGACAGTGAGATGGTCTTCAGCATGGAAGCTGGTGGAGGACGGAAGCGCAGGCTAGGACACCAACGAGGACTGGTACTTCCACTGCTTCACGTTACCTCTGGACTGCCTGCCTTCAGACTTCTTTTACGTGGCCAAAAAAGAACTTCCTAATTTGTTTAAGCTCATGTTATTCTATCTGAAATGAAACTCTTAACTGATACATATAGCCCAGATTTCCATCAGTTTCTTAATTAAATGGGGATTATAAATTAATATCAGAGATGTATCACTTTTTCTGGTAATTATTAAATATGATTTCTTGCTTTCGCTGTTGAATACAACTTTTATACCAATGGCTCTAATTCTAAATGTAGGTTAAATCCTCCTTAACTAGCCTTTTTATTATCTTTATGAAGTGGAAGTATCTCTATATAGAGAACAGAGCGATCTGTTAGAGACATCTCTCTGCATTGGGTCGGCACCATCTGACAATTGATTTAAAGACCTTCTAAAGCCCATAATGGGTGGGTGACAGAAGTGGCTGTTTAGTCCATCTTATTCCTATTTGAGCATGCTTCACATTTCATAAATATGTTTCTCTTTAAAGACTTCCTGGGAATTTTCATCAGTAGTAACAAGGGAAAACAGAGGTTATAAACCTCCCTCTTCATGCAGCCTCTCTGGGTTCCTCTACCTAACTAGTTGAGGAGAATCCAGAGAAAGGGTAGGACTCACTTTGTCAAAATGCATACAGATTTGTCATTTTCTCATTCTACTTTTCTGGTCTCATACTGGTAGGATCAGCCTCCATGAGCCTGAAAGCAAATGGGCAGCAGGAGGAACCAGACAGATCCTCAGGGACAGCAGGGCCTGGGGATCCTTCTGTAGTGTCTTTAGGCTTGATTCTCACCTAACTGTCCTGTTATATTAACTCCAGGAACATCGAGCGCACACGAAATTCAGGACAGCCTGCATGAGTGTTTGTGATAATCACATAAATATGAAAATACAGTTTCAGCAAGAATCAAATTTATTTCCTATGCTTAATACATGTATTATTTGCTCCTCAAGGCTTTACAAAGGCTAGCATGTGGATAAACTTCTTGAGCAGTGTTACATAAATATGAAACATGATTCATGTGTATGTTTACAAGCACAAAAACACATTCATTGGTCGTCTGCAGAAAGACTTAAGTTCTTTTATAAGTTAAAAGGGGACACTTCTGTTACTTTTGCTAATTTGCTGAATGTGCAGCTGGAAAAACTAACCTTCTATTCTGGGATTTTACATCTGGTACCTTCAGCAAGTAACATCATCAATATTTTAAAGTCATATTTGACTTCCGGTGAGTAGCAGTGGGATTGTCATCTTCCTAAGAACCTTCTCTGAGGTACTCTCCTTTCTGTAGGGTGCCTGACAATGTTAACCCTTCTCTCCTGAAAGCAGGTGTGCATGCCAGGAGAAAGAATTCCCAAGAAAGCTTTCCCATATCCAGATCCCGCCCCATCCACCAGGCCCCGGGTTTTGTATCAACCCAGAACTGTTTAGATTTTTGTGGACTTAGCTTAATTTCGATATAGAACGGTTGTGTCTACTGTCCAAAATGGAGATGAAGAAAGGTTTCCACCCCCCTGAAGGGCCATTTTCACAGCATCGCTAGCAGAAAACTCCATACTCCCTGGCAGATCTGGGGACTTTAAGGGCATCAGAGATGCACAGTTACTTTGTTTTGGGGTCCCAAAACATCCTAGAGTCACCTCCCCAGAAGAGTAGAAAAGCTTGCAGAACCCTACAGAGGCAGAAAACCTCTATTCCTCATGGAAACTTTAATCTGTTCAGGAGAGTTCAGCTTCTGTCAGAAATCCAAGACTTTGGTAGCAAACAGGGTAAGACCTTCTAAAGTCACTGGGTGAATATAATGAGTGACAGGGCTTATAATACTTAGGCAGGGGGGGAAATGGGCTATTTCCTTTCATTAGAATCTCTATAGGTAGTCATTTCCCTATTTAGCCAAAGAAAAGCCATGGAAGCAGCTTCCCCCCTCACCTATTAAAAGGAGAAAGATGGATATCTTTAATTGAAAGCAAGGCATCTCAAAATTCTTTAATTATAAGCTCAAAGGGGCTTTGAGCTCATCTTATATCTTCTTGGCTTTCAGCAGGATGGCATTAAGCCTTCCTAAAAGATAAGACTCAACCTATTTTTAAACATATCCAAAGAGGGCATTCCGGTTTCTGTTCTTTTGTTAGACGGGGGAAATTTTTTCCCTTTCTAACTTCACCACAGGTGAACTTTTCCTATTACTAACCTGAAGACTTCATATTAGAGTCTGGCTTGGTCTGCTCAGAGGAGATGGTGAACAGCCAGTCACCATCAGCCTTTTGTACACTGTACTTTTACCTGTGCATCTGTATGAAATTATAACAATTAGTTAGGATATTTGGATTGAAATCAATACATTTGGGGCCAGATGCGAACTGAATGACTCACTGACAAGGCAAAGGGTTTCCTTTCTTTCCTGTGCCATGAGCTCCAATGCTCACAGCTCACCCTTCCCCATACTCTTGCAAAATCCCCCCTCCCCCCCAGAACAAATAAAAAACACTCCTCAAGCATCCATTTAACATGTAGACTGTATGCTCACAAATCATATCAAGGGGCAATAGTCTAGGGAACACTTTCTGGAGCTCACTGTGGGCTTAAACCCTGACTCTAGAATGTTGGACATATTTTGTAATTTCACTAAGCATTTTCTCATCTGTAGGACGGAGACAATAACAGTCTCTATCTTCTAGGGTTATGGAAATAATTAATAAATTAATACATAAACAGCATGGTCTGGTACTCTAATCCTCACTGCTGTGTGGTTGTTAGCTACATCCTTCTTGCAGCAAAGGAATATTCTGAGGCATCAAACTATGCCCAATATTCCAGAAGGCAAGTTGGAGAAAGCAGAGCAGCAGCATTGAAGTTTAAGGAAGTGTGTAAGAAGCAGCATCATGGTGAAAGATTTAAAAAAGAAAAAAAGCTAGAACAACAACTACAGGAAAAGGGAAAACCTGGACTTTAAACCAGGTAAAAGTAGACAGAGGAGAAAATAAGAGAAAAGAAGATAAAGAAGAAAAAGGGAAATGAGTAAAAAGGTGGGCATGAAAAGATAAGAGAATGAGGAGAACCAAGATAACAAAGGAGATCAAAGATTGTAAAAGACCCATTTACAGCTAGGTATCAGCAAAAGAGGGGAAAGAGAAAACAGAAATATTGGATATGGAAGTAGGGGAGCCTGGAAAGGAAGGGACGGGGGACAGGAGCAGTTCAAAGTTCTAGAAAAGGCTGCGTTTGTCATTTGCAGCCACAACCCTCTCTCTAAATTATGGGAAGTTTGTGTGTGTTCACTCAACCCACCCTTGATTCCCAAGACTCCCTATGCCTGTTCCTCCTATAACTTGCTTTAATGTCTGCCCCAGACTTAGTCCCTATGGTTTGCCTCGGTGGGATGTCAGTCTGGCGCTTTTCATCTACTGACAAGGCGAAGATGCAATGATCCAGTCTTTATTTCATTAAATAATCAACATTTCCAACTAAAGTTTAGCTCTGGAGCAAATATTTATATACCCTTCTTATTCCAAACATTGAGAAACTTATAAAGGGAGCTGGTATTTTAATTTTTAAAAATTATTCACCTAACAGTACCACCCCTCGCCCCCGCCGCCCCTTTTGGTCCATCAAGAACAAGAAGGAAAAAATGATAGGATACTGCCTGGATATGCGATTTTAGTTAGGGCTTCAAATTGCTCTCATCAAAGAGTATTATCTAACGACTTGGAAACAGGACAGAGGTTGGATCTAGGTTTAAAATAAAATCAGCATAAAAATTCTCGTAAAGTATTATCTGATTAAAGTGTCTGTTTGGTGCAAAATACGTTCCCCAATTTGAGGAAGTCAAACACCTTAAGGGTCCCTCTAAACAGACGGCTTGGACAAAAGGCGAGCGTCTCCTCAAGGCGGGGTGATCTTGGGCCGCCGCCGCCGCCGCCTCCCGAGTCACGAAGCCAGACGCTGCGCGCGTCTCAGCCCAGGACTCTGGAGACTGCAGAGGCGCAAGCGGCCGAGGCCGCGGCCCGGGCTACTCCTGGAGGCGGGGAGGAGACGCGACTCCCGCAGACACGTGACCTCCTCCCAGCCGCCGCTTCCCGCGACCCAGATCCGTCCCCGGAACCCGTGCCTAGGCGGGCGAGCCGGGGGCCACGTAGCGAGCTCCCCAGTCCCTGCTGCACCTCGGTGCGTGTACATTCGGCGTCCTCCTCCCCTTGGTTCACATGCCACTGGCAATAATCAATGTTTTGGAGATCACTCGGGGAGAATGTGAATAATACTCTCGCGGCAGGAAAAAGCTTGGTTTTGTGGCTATACGTTTGTCAAAATTAATACACGTTCCCTCCATCGCAGCCCCGGCAGACCCGGGGAGCGGCAGCCTGGGGCTGGAGATCTGGGAGTCCCTCGGGATATGCTTTCCCGTGGCCTCCAAAGCCCCTAGCCGCCCGCTGCGCAGGGCGGCGTGGGTAGCGCTCATCCCCGGGCACCTCCCGGTAACTCTCACTAGCAGTGAGTCATGCTCCAGGGGTGGCTCTGGGGAAAGGTAACCCGGCTCGTGCTGTTCTGTGCTTCCCTGCGCCGAGCGCCGCGGCTGCAGAGCGAACGCGCGCGCGCGCGCGCGCGCACGGGTTCCCCGTGCAATGATGTGGCAGCGGCGGCAGGTCGGATCACGTTGCTGGCCCTGTGCTGGTACCCGTTTGAGACAGGATTAAGGAGGGAGGCTTTGGAGGTGCCAGCGGTAGTAAACGTGGGCTCTGCACACTCCGGGCGTCTCTTATCACACGGGGGCGGGGGGAACCGGGAAAGCACGTAGCGTCACCGGAGGCGCAGAGGGGCGGCGGAGTTTCGCAGGCGGGTGATAAATGCTGCATTGCTTTTCTGCGGTAGCCCCTCTCGTGCCATCCTCTTCTGCCTCCTCACACCGCCGCTCCGCTCAGCCCCCGCGCCCTGCTCGATCCTCGCCGCGTTCCTCTGGGAACACACGAGGCTCCAAACGTCGTCATCTGCTGCTGTGATTAGTGGCACCGCAATTCCGGCTGCTGCGGGGAAGTTTAGGTGGCCCAGGGACACCGCGTCGCGGAGAGACGCTTGGATTGCGACATTCTAACCTAGTGATTACATTTTCATTTATCTGAAATCCTTCGGGGAGCAGAGTTCAAGTTGCACCTTTTCAGGGCAACCTCCAACCAGCGCCTAGGGGTGCCCCCTGGCCAGTGAGTTGTGAGCAAACAAGTCTCCAAAATTTCCTTTAGGACTGAAGTTTACCCACCGCGAATCCTCTTTCTCTTTCCTTTCTCTGGTCCAAACCAACAGCACAATCGGTGGAAAAGCAAAAAGCCACGTTCACATTCCTGCACCGTAATGACTGACGAACGGAGGGAGTCGCATTTCCGAGCCAAGGAAGCCCAGGCTGCCCCGCACTCGTACCCCCAGCCCCCTCCCCCTACTGACTGCAACGCCTTTGGGAAGATGAATAGCTTGGCCCAAGTTGTTTTTCCTTTCCGGTGGCCCTGATCAGGTGTCCCCGCCCCCTCCAGTCGTTCGTTTTTCCTCGCCGCCTTCTCCAGACGCCCCCTCCCGGCCCGGCCCCTCCTCCCCCGCCCCCCTCCAGGCTGGACCGCGGATGGTACGTTCCGCACGTGAGCTGGGTGCTGGTCTGGCCGGCGACGCGCGTGCCCTGTGGCCAAACACTGCCTGGAGTGAGAGCAAACTACCAGCGCAGTGGGGCCGGCGCGAGTGTGCGTGTGTGCGCGCGCCTGAGTGTGTGTGTGTGTGTGTGTGTGTGTGTATGAGAGAGAGCGAGCGAGCGAGTGAGCGCGGTGGAGGGGGGGAAACCAACTGCTTCACACTTTCAACGCTGCACTGAAGAGGGAGAGCGAAAGAGACTGGAGACGCACAGATTCCCCCAAGATCTCCCAAGCCTACAGTCCCACAGATTATAGAACAGAGCCCCCAAAAAGCGAAACAGAGGAAACGGACAGCGGCTGAACATGGACGAAGGAATTCCTCATTTGCAAGAGAGACAGTTACTGGAACATAGAGATTTTATAGGGTAAGGTGCACGCACCGTTGCGAATTTCTGTCTAGGTTTGGTTTGATTTTTTTCTTCAGAAAGTGGTGTGGAGCGGGCGAGGGAAGAGCTCCTCCCCGAATGGGTGCCTGATGTTGATTTCTGTTTTGCAGACTGGACTATTCCTCTTTATATATGTGTAAGCCCAAAAGGAGCATGAAGCGAGACGACAGCAAGGTAAGTATAAGTTTCCGATGTTCCTCACAACCTGCCTGGATAGTTAATTGATTTCCCACTGAAGCTCTGTTGGCAAATATATTTCAGCCCCTGAGCTTCCCCAACTGTGAATTTTAAGTGGCTTGCTGGATACTCTCAGGGGGATATTAAACATCATACCTGAATTTAAATTGCATTGCAGAGCAGTCCAGAGGAAAGAGGTTTCTTGGGTGTAGTTTATTATACAGTATGTTTTTTTTTGAGGGGGGGTTTATATCCAGTAAGTGAAGGTTTAGCTTATTGTTTTCTCTTTTTCACGACTCTCATATATTAAGGATACCTACAAATTACCGCACAGATTAATAGAAAAGAAAAGAAGAGACCGAATTAATGAATGCATTGCTCAGCTGAAAGATTTACTGCCTGAACATCTGAAATTGACAGTAAGATGCACATTTTCATTCTTTGCTGGTCTCCAAGGGCGTGTTAATAGCCTGGTACGACTCCCAGAGATAGAAGAATAAATGTAAATATTAGATGCCTGATTTACAACTTGTGCTATAGTATACAGAGTTTCCCACAAACTCGGAATAGGTGCTTCCAACTGAAGGCAAGAAATCATTTATAACCTGTCTTGTGAGAAGCTCAAGAAGTATAATAGTACTTCTTTGAAAGTGTTTGCTTAAGTTGCTGTGCTGAATAGAGAGCCAGTCAAGCCAGATGTGTATTTTTAAGTAACCAAGTGCCCCTCTCTCCTTTGCACCACTGCAGACTTTGGGGCATCTGGAGAAAGCTGTAGTTCTGGAATTAACTTTGAAACACTTAAAAGCTTTAACCGCCTTAACCGAGCAGCAGCATCAGAAGATAATTGCTTTACAGAATGGTAAGTCAGTTCTGGGAGGCCAACCTACCCTGACGAAGCGGGGCCGCCCACAGAGGAGCACTCAGTGTTAGGACTCCCTCACCCAGCCCCCACCTCCTTCCGTGGGCTCACAGGCGCGCTCTCATTTGTTAAATTGCTTGTACTTTCCCTTCATTGGAAAGTGCCCATTTCCCAAAGCATCCTAGAGGCTTTCCGCAGAACTCAGGGGGAATCAGATTTTTATTTAAAGTGGCGGTTGCACCCTCTCCACTTGGATTTTCATCTAAGAGGAGAGCGCCTCCCCCCACCCGGTTCTCCACCCCCGCCACCCCTTTTCTCTCGGCAATCGGTGGATTATATCACTTGAATACTGAGGAAAAACCGAGTCAGTGCAGTGCTTGGCCCACGTGATAAGCAGATGTGTTAACGTCGGTGTTTGTCTTCTTGCCTCCACTCCTCTGGCCCCCACCCCCACCCCTTCCTCATCCTAGGGGAGCGATCTCTGAAATCGCCCATTCAGGCCGACTTAGATGCGTTCCACTCGGGATTTCAAACATGCGCCAAAGAAGTCTTGCAATACCTCTCCCGGTTTGAGAGCTGGACACCCAGGGAGCCGCGGTGTGTCCAGCTGATCAACCACTTGCACGCCGTAGCCACCCAGTTCTTGCCCACCCCGCAACTGTTGACTC
The DNA here is from genome assembly GCA_963574355.1 of Loris lydekkerianus. NCBI lineage: Eukaryota > Metazoa > Chordata > Mammalia > Primates > Lorisidae > Loris > Loris lydekkerianus. Next base: position 9,563 of record CAUYPK010029064.1, read on the forward strand.
AACAGGTCCCTCTGAGCAAAGGCGCTGGCGCCCCCTCGGCGGCCCCCACCGGGTCCGTGGCTGCCCCCTGCCTGGAGCGCGCAGGGCAGAAGCTGGAGCCCCTGGCCCACTGCGTGCCAGTCATCCAGCGGACTCAGCCCAGCACCGAGCTCGCCGCCGAGAACGACACGGACACCGACAGCGGCTACGGCGGCGAGGCCGAGGCCCGGCCGGACCGCGACAAGAGTAAAGGCGCGGGGGCGAGCCGCGTCACCATCAAGCAGGAGCCACCCGGGGAGGACTCGCCGGCGCCCAAGAGGATGAAGCTGGATTCCCGCGGCGGCGGCGGCGGCGGCGGCCCAGGGGGCGGCGCGGCGGCCGCAGCGGCCGCTCTCCTGGGGCCGGACCCGGCCGCCGCGGCCGCGCTGCTGAGACCCGACGCCGCCCTGCTCAGCTCGCTGGTGGCGTTCGGCGGAGGCGGGGGCGCGCCCTTCGCGCAGCCCGCGGCTGCCGCGGCCCCTTTCTGCCTGCCCTTCTACTTCCTCTCGCCCTCCGCGGCCGCCGCCTACGTGCAGCCCTTCCTGGACAAGAGCGGCCTGGAAAAGTATCTGTACCCGGCGGCGGCCGCCGCCCCGTTCCCACTGCTGTACCCCAGCATCCCCGCCGCCGCCGCCGCCGCTGCCGCCGCCGCCGCCTTCCCCTGCCTGTCCTCAGTGTTGTCGCCCCCTCCTGAGAAAGCGGGCTCCGCCGCCGCGACCCTCCTGCCGCACGAGGTGGCGCCACCTGGGGCGCTGCACACCCCGCACCCGCACGGCCGCACCCACCTGCCCTTCGCCGGCCCCCGTGAGCCGGGGAACCCGGAGAGCTCTGCTCAGGAAGATCCCTCGCAGCCAGGAAAGGAAGCCTCCTAAGTCTTAGAAAGGATGGAGGTTTCAGCCGAATGACGAGTGAAAACACCCTTCACGTTTCTAAGGGAGGAAGTGTAATAGATGCACGACAGGCATAAAAAAACAGGTGTTTTGTGTACATTTGGAGTTCCTGTTTTGCTCATCCCTCACCACCCCACCCTGCACACACTAACGTCCCTCTTTCCCCCACCCGCTGTAGAAGATCCTCTGCAATAGATACTGTGTTTTTTTTTTTTTTTTTTTTTCTTTAAAGAATCCTCAAAATAAGTTTTGCCTCCTTTCAGGCCAGGTTACCTTTTAAAATGCGAGACCTAATTCTAGAGAAGGTAAGAAGGGTCTGCTCTGTGGGTGAGCTAATTGAACCCCAGGATAGGGGGAAAGGTGCTGACACCTTGGACGACTTTCATTGAGTCAACGTGGGACAGCAGCCAGCTATTACGTAGAGCTGCTTCTCCAAGCTGCCCTGCCTGTTTTAGCAGGTTTACCACGGACAGACTGAGGATCTTTTAGAATTAAATTTACTCTTCAGTATTTTATAAAATTCAGCTTTTTGAAAGGCATATATTTTTCAAAGAAGCGAGGATACAGTTGCTCACGTCGCAATCTATTCTGAAGTGGTTTAAATGGTATCTCTTAGTAACTTGCACTTGTTTAAAGAGACGTGGAGTTGGGCCATGGTCAGAAGTCAGGGAAGGAGATGGATGAGAAAGGCCAGAATCATTCTTAGTACGTTTGCTAGCACTTTATTGAGAAATTGACTATAAATCGAGTTATCTTAATTTCTTAGTCCATATATGTGTATATATACATATATATCTCAAGTGCATCTATTCCCACTCTCGTTAATCCATCATTTTTGTAATCTTAACTGTTTTTTTAAAAGTGCACTGAACTTAGAACAAGTCCAAACTGATTTTATCGTATATTCTGTTAAATGGCAAAAGTGGAGGAAAGCATTTAACTGGTCAGTTGTGCTTGGAAATGCAGTGTAGATGTGGAATGAAGCCCTGTGAGGCCTTCCTATGTCCAAGTCTATGTATTTTCTGGAGACCAAACCAGATACCAGATAATCACAAAGAAAGCTTTTTTTAATAAGGCTTAAACCAAGACCTTGTCTAGATATTTTTAGTTTGTTGCCAAGGTAGCACTGTGAGAAATCTCACTTGAATGTTATGTAAGGGGTGAGACACAACAGTCTATGAGTGAGGAAAATATCTGGGTCTTTTAGTCAGTTTGGTGCATTTGCTGCTGCTGCTGTTGCTACTGTTTGCCTCAAACGCTGTGTTTAAACAACGTTAAACTCTTAGCCTACAAGTTGGCTCTTATGTATATAGTTGTTAATATATCCAATTAATGATGTCTGACATGCTATTTTTGTAGGGAGAAAATAATGTGCTAATGATATTTTGAGTTAAAATATCTTTGGGGGAGGATTTGCTGAAAAGTTGCACTTTTGTTACAATGCTTATGCTTGGTACAAGCTTATGCTGTCTTAAATTATTAAAAATAAATAAATGCTGTCTGCAAGAAACCAGCTGGTTTAGAAAAGTTTAGTACGTGAAGACAAACTAGAAGTTATCTTTATATTCTAGTATTTTCAGCACCCCATAAATTCTATTACATAAATATTGCCACACTATTTTGTGATTAAAAATTTCTTACTAAGGAATAAAAACTTTAATATTCGATATGAGATTGTCTAATAATTAAAAAGACATAATGAATCCTCGATTTTAAGATACTGATGATATAGAGATGAAAGTCACTAAGGTTCTCAGATAGTGGGGTATTTTTTATCATTGATACCACACATTTCCAATCTTTTTATGAGCCTCCAGACTCAGGCTGTGTCTACCTGCTTGTTCTCAATGTACCTTAATGAAAAGTGCAAAAGAAAAACCTACCAATCACATGTGTAGTTTGTTTATGGTATGCCCAATATACTAATGTTTTTATGTTTGATAAGGTTTTCATTTTTTTGTCTGTGACATCAAATAGCCTCTCTTGTATGATCTGGTCTGCGTTGTGTATAAATATGCTGTCACATTAGGGATGTTTAATTTCTGAGAGTATTTTGGCTTCTTAATTTTTATAAAGTAAGTCTGTTGTGGGACTTCATTATGAAATTCAAGGATCAGAAATAATTTCTATAGACTTTTGTCAAATTTATAATCCAATCTGTGATTTGATACAAACTGGGCAAAAGATTGTCAATTCTTAGTGTCAGTAGTGTTCTTCACAAACTCCTTGATTTTTGAAAGGTGTTTAAATGGTATTCAAAATGTATAACATGTAGAAAAAGTGCTCCCTCTGCTGACTTTATGACAATTAAACTGCAAGTCATAGAATTTGGAGCAGGAAGGAATCTCAGCTCATCCAGCCCTCTGCATTCTGTAATAGGAGGAAGATGAAGCCCAGAGATGTTAAGTCTCTTTACAAGGTCACACAGCTACTTAGAGTCAGCACTAGCACTATTGGCCAAGCCTAGTGTATCCTTCGGTCAGTGAACTATACTTCCCACTGCAGCATCTTGGATCAAGTAAGATGAGTTTGATTGGGCAACATTCCAGCTACACAAACCCATTGGAAAAAAAAGCTTTAAACTAATATTAGAAAACTATGTAGGATTTTTGAGCATTGTTAATTTAACGATCTTTAGAAAAATAGTCTATCCCTCTCAGATCAGTGAGAAAAACAGCATTCTAAATATTTCAACCAACAGTTTATACCATTATTGTAGCAATTCATAATCAGAAAAAAAGGTTAATTCAGAGGAAAATAAAATGTTTTAGCATTTGTATAATTTGGGTATAATAAAAACCTATAGCTTGAACCAGATTTTACAGGTCAGTTATTTAGTGCAAATGCCCCTACAGGACCATGATAATCAGATAAAGTTAGAATAGAAATGCAAATTGCATCTGCAAAATACTACCTTGATCATTGATTGGAGCCACAATTCACTAAGGAGGCTTCTATACCTGCAGTGGTGAGCTTTCAGCTAAAATGTTTTTTAGTCTATGTGATTTTCCAACTTAAATAAGAATTTTAAGTCAGTAATCCTTTATGAGTATAGTGTTATATTAACTTTACATATGTATATCATCAGCAAACTTTATACTGAATTGATAAATGGCCTCCCCTCGCCCCCAAGAGCTAAACTTAAAACACATTTTCAAGGCACTAGAAACTACACTTTAATAGCTATATAAAATTTGACTGGAGCTTTAGTTCCTATTATTGGGAAACCACTTTTCATTTAGTTCTCCGTTACTAGCCATAGAGGCTTTGACTTCAGTTACTGCCTATTACCCAAGATTTGTTCAAAAGTTTTGTGAAAGGAGCCTTACCCTATTTCTATGTCACAGGTCAATTCTTAACCTCTCCGTAGGAGGTGATTGCCAACCCAGACCCTGGGAAGACCTGGCAGAGTGAAAAGACTAAGGCCTATTAACTTCCCTAGAAATGAACAGAGTTCTTACGAATGACCATTATAATGCCAAAAGCTGGCTGTACTATTGTGATAATGGTATTTCCCTTCATATAGCAACCTGGTATTTTTCATTAAACAAAAATTCTTAACCTATTGGACCTTGAGGACAATATATTTAGGCCTATCCATGTTTTCACTGTGTTATTTTAGAATAGTTAAAAGTGGATTTACAGTGCATGCTAAATGTAAGTCCCACTTTCTCATAGAAGAATTGAAATTGGACATTACATGAAAAATTATCACATATTTTCTGTGATCAAGATAGGATTTATACAAAAAAACATGGTCAGCATGTACTTTAAAAATACACTGCTCTAGGAGTTGTACTTGGCTTAAAATTTGGTTTCTTGTACTTTTTGAGCTATTCCATATTGACCATTCCAACCAAATACGAAACAGTACACCTTGTTAAAAAGTGCTATTTTAAAATTCTGAATCCATTGATGCCTAGTTTGGCATCAGAAAACATGTGTCTCATGAAATGTTTCAGAAAGCCAAAACTTCTATGTTCAAAGTTTCAATGCTTTTTAAAAAATTTTAGGGGAAAGCAAACTTAAATGTACTAACACATATCCCCTAAAGTGTCTTTCACATGTATTAGAAAAAAAAAACCTTGTACATATTTAACCTTTCTCAGCAATTCATGGTCATCATTATATACATCGTTTTTGCAGCATGCATGTCATCTGGGAGTATTTGCACCTGCACCAAATTGTTTTTGAGTTCTCCTGCTTTTTATAGGGGTTTCAGTCTCTTTACCAGCCAGGCTGTCCGCTGTTACTTCTTGCTGTGTCTTCAGTGCTTCCTCCAACTCTTCACTAATTTGCTACTTCTGACTTACTGTGGGCTGGGAAACCATTTAAACAAAACCACACCCATTTGAATGTGTCCAAAATTAGAGTAAATAGGCCCTGACAGAGGACCTAAGTGACTCTTTTCTAAGGAAATTGTGTGAATTTGTAGACTTTGACTTCTTTTTCTCTCTAAGGTTTTTGTCCTTTAACTTCCAGGTACTCAGAGATGTTTCTTATCAGATTACTCATGCAAAAGCCTTCAAAAACTTTATATATTTGTCCACCATTTTATTTCATAAAAATAAAAGCGACTTGCTGATGGTTTCCGTCCATAGCTAACCACAAAATAAACAAATCCCCATGTCAGAAATCAATTGTTTGATCAGATGAATATTTCTCTCAGGTTGCTAAGAATAGGGGAACCAGCGCCACTAGTTAAATGATTCAGCATTTTGATCTAAGGATGACCCAGACCCCTGTTTCTGGTTTGTAACTTCTGCCTCTGGGTTTTGGACGTTTTGGGTGGCAGGTCCAGGAAAAGCATTCTGAGAAACTGGCAGGGCTAGTGTGTAGCCCGGATGTTGCCTCTGAACTAGACACACCCATTAGAGAGCATATAGTGAGAGGTTTCAGACTTCTCATTGTTTACAACACGTTCCTTTGCTTCTTGAGCCTATGAATTCAATAAATAGCAGGTACAAGGATTTAGACATCTTTTTTGTTCCCAGGTAAGTGCTAGAGAATCAAATATTAATCTCTGAAGATCTCAAAGTCTAGTGGAGGTGACAGACCTATAATAAATTGCATACATTGCATCATAGTAAATGTTATGCAGGAGTGGAGAAAATGCTGGGGCAGAGGTGGGAATTGCTAACTTCATCTAGGGAAGAGAGCCTGAGAAGTAGCTGGATTTTATGTTGCACAGGAGAGTGAATGCCTGTGGCCATCTCCAAGGAGAAGGCTCTGGCAGACCCTGATGAAATGCTAAGCTGCAGGACACCTTAGTTATATTTGACTTGAGGTCTGAGCAAGGATTTCCGAACTTTGCTGCTCCTGTAGAACTTGACTGCTATGTGATGACTCAGACCAGCATCTCCTCTGGATGACTTGAACCATGGGGCTGGGATTGGGGAGTTGTGATATTAATATTTCCTGTTGCAAAAGGTGATTATGATGGCATTCATAGTGTGATAGTTTGTGATGCTTTGGGGAAAAAACCAGCACAAGGATTTCTCTCTCACCACCTTCCTCTATTTTACTAATGAAACTAATGGTGATGTTCCCCCTCCTTAAAGTCAGGGAGAGAAGGAGGGAGGGTGAAGGAACCGTGGCATCCTAAGGCCTGATCTAAGGCCTGATTTTCAAAACCTTGCTGCTCAGGCAAGGAACTAGTCCAAGGCCACATAGCCCAGTAACCGAACCAGGACTGGAATGAGATTTTTTGGTTCTTAGTCTATTTCTCTTCATCCCATTAGAACATAATTTTAGTAACAAGAAGGGGACAGGCTGAAGTGTTCGCATAGAAGGAGTACAGCTAGTCCATGTGAGACCCTAAGATGCAGAGTATAGTTGTTGATGGAGGAGCACAGATGACCAAGGTAATAGACTTAAATTATGGCATAAAAGCATGGAGTCATTATGAGATGAAATTCTGAAGAAATGATTCTCTAAAGGCTCCTACAAAGAACAATACTGTTTTTCAGTCTACTCTGGAGACATCCAGAAATGTCCTTTTTCTGCTTTGGAAGTCTTCACGTTATCTCCTGACCTTTCTACCTGTGTACCTCCTTCCTGTGTGCTCTAGAAAGTTCTCCAGGAAAGAAGGCGTCTAATACCAAAACGACTTGTGAAGCTGCCCAGAGGCAACTCTAGAATTGAGGAAGGAGGGCCATGTACTTAAAGTTTTCATACAGGGTATTTTTAGGGCGCTGTGAACTTTAGCTAAGGTTTCAATTTTGGAGCTTTTTCCATATGGTCCCAGAGTATTATGTGCTGCACAGCACAGGTGTTGAGTATTCACCAGACAAGTCTGTAATAAATTTTGCTTCCATGTGCGGCTTTGCCACTTCTCACTGTGATTCAAAAATTAGCTTTAATCGGGGGACTTCAGCATGGAACAAACTCCTGGAGTCCTCAGTTGCTTAAAGCAACCAGAAAAAGCCCTATAACATGACATTAGAAAGACACTAGATTCTTTCTATGATACCTTATTTATCACAGAACGTCTTGAACAAGGATTATCTGCCTAATTGCAGCGTGGCTATTCTGTATAAACCGCTTGTGATCCAACAGAAAAAGAAACCCGACGGTATACATAATCGCCCGCATTATGCAGACGCAGAGGGTGTGATAATGGACTGCACCACGTTTGTACCATACTCATTTAAACCAAGCCTAGCTCCAGAAGTCGCGGGTGCAACGCCGCAGGTGGAGACGAAAGGAGGGGGGAATAATGTCTTCAGCCTTGAGATCTGCTAGGAGCTCCAGGATTGGAAAGAGAGAAGCATTCTCAGGTTGCCTAGCGATAAAGCTGCCGATGATATCATCCTCCGGGAAGCCGGCCTGCCCCCACCCTCCGTCCTTCCCCGCCCTGCTTTCCTCCCTCCCCCCCTCCCTCCCCAGCTCGCGTCTCCCACGCCCGGGTTCAAAGTACAGCCGCGCGGGGTGAGGGAGCCGGAGCCGGACCCGGCGCTGTCACGTGCGTCCGCACATGTCGGGGCGCACGCTGAGCGGCACGTGAGAGGGGGCGGGGCGACGCCTGCCCGGGGCCCTTCTGCGCATGTGCGCTGCCCCTGCGCGCCCACTGCTCTGCGGACGCCGGCCAGGGCCAGCGGGTGGGCGACGGAGAACCCGCGGGAGGGGTGGCCTCGCAGCGGGACCGCCCCCCGACAGCTGCGCCGCACCCTGCCCCGCAGCGTGTCGGCCCGCCTGGCCCGGGTAGTCATTCTTCCCGAATTAGAGCGGGCTCCTGACTCGGGCGGGACTCCTCAGACCTTTCTGACACAGCAGTTTCCTAGCGGCCCTCCTCGGCACGGGTGACGGGAAGGTCGACAGCCGGAAGGGCCTGGGGGCGGGAACTTCAAGCCCGGGCGGGCGGCGCGCGGCCGGGACCCTGGAGGGCCGGGTGGCGGGGCCGGGCTTGGCGGAGGAAGCCCCGGCGGCGGGTGGGGACAGCGCGCTGGAGCGGAGCTCTGGGCGAATGGGCTGTCGCCGCCCCGGCTGGCGGAGGCGTTGCGTCTTTTCATTGGTCTCAACGTGGAGTTTTGCAAATTGAATTTCCACTAATTAAGCACCGGGGGATTAGTTTAATTGTAATAAAATATATTGGGACTTTCCGTTGGAGGTGTGAAGTCGAAGCAGCGATTTTAGAGTACCTAATGGATTTTGCGTGGTGCAGTAAATTGAAGGGAACTGACCTAGCCAGGAACCAAGGGATAGATTTTTCTAAAGTTACATTTTAAAAAGTTATTTGGAAACCCTTTCTATTAGGAAAAATGAGCCAGTGTCACAGTTTTCACTTTTTGAAGCGACCACGTTGATTTTGTAATACTGGCCAAAACATGCATATTTATAAACGGTGTAAAATGAATAGTTAGGAGGAATTTGGAGTTCATAATGCCCTTTAGATAACCGGGTATACACAGAGGTGTTGCTAAAGTAGGGAGGTGCCACTACCCCCTGCAGATATGGTTTGGTCATGTGATGGAAAGGGATCTCAGGCGATGCTTGTAATATTTGGGCAGGTCAGCTGCCACTATTTGCTAAGACATCATAGAAAGGTTGTAAATTCTCCAGTCTAAAGGGCACGATGAATGCCGCCCTGGAGACAGACCGCTATAAGCTAACAACAAACATAAACAAAACACAAGGCTTCCTTTGTTGTTTGCTTGTCAGTGATACGCATACATGTTGTCCTATGTACAGAGTTTGAATAGTACTCCCTCGTCCCGCCCCGCCTTTTCAAGTCTTTATTCAAATACTGCTGCTTCTGAGAGGCCTTACTCTACATAAAATACCTCCCATCACCAACATTATTATACTGTTTGGGGTGTTTTCATAGCAGACACCACCTGTGCCTTGTGTGTATAACGCTGTGCTGTGTGTGTATACACACACGAGTGTGCTCATACAATCCTTTTGTTGCTTGTCTCACTAGGACGAGCGAGTGGTTTTGTTCACTGCTCTTTATTCAGTGCAAGAGTGGTACCTAGCAATAAGAAAACAAATATTTGTGTCTTATAAATATTGATCATCAATAAGTATTTTCCAGAGGAACGACAATACATCTCTGGCAACCACTTCAGTTTGATCACCTGCACAGACAACAGCAGATGTCTCAGCTTTACATTCCATGTCTAGAATCCATTCTCTCAACTTTCACTGAGCACCTGCTGTGTTCCAGGTACTGTGATTCAAGGAATGAACTATCTATAGAAGTTAATGGTGGTCTGGAGGTAAAAGCAGTTAATATCCCATACCTGCTAACGGAACAGGAAGCTGATCGAATTTTATTGTTTCATAACATTTTGGGGGACAATACTGAAGCTTTAAAAAAGTTCTCTTAACAATAGAATTAATTCAGTTTCACCTTAGTCCAAATGATTACAACTTAACTATTTCTTCTTAGTAAAGTATATCAAGAATGGAAGAAAAATTATCCAATGTAGTCAGTACTATTATGAAACCAATATATAATCACACACACTTTCATATGAAAGATAAAACACAACTGTAGCCTAGGATGAAGGAAGGAAACGGAGGGGGAGGAAGGGGGAAGGTTGGATGGAAGGAGGATAATCTGTGGGACCATACCTATGGTGCATATTGCAAGGGTACATGTCAAATTATTAAATGTAGAGTATAAATGTCTTAACAGTAAGTGAGGTAAAGGCTGTTAACCAGTTTGATGTAAGCATTCCAAATTGTATATAAAATCAATACATTGTACCCCATAAATGAATTAATGTATACAGTTATGATTTAATAAAAAGTTCATTTTAAAAACTTTTTTTTCTTTTTTTGAGACAGAGCCTCATGCTGTCACCCTGGGTAGAGTGCTATAGCATCACAGCTCACAGCAACCTCCAACTCCTAGGCTCAAGCAATTCTCCTGCCCCCCCCACCCCCAAGTATTTGGGACTACAGGCACCTGCCCCAATGCCAGCTATTTTTTGGTTGCAGCCATTGTTGTTTGGCAGGCCTGGGCTGGATTCCAACCTGCCAGCTCAGGTGCATGTGGCTGGCGCCTTAGCTGCTTGAGCCACAGACACCAAGCTATTTAAAAAACTTTTTAAGAAACTATTCATTTCTCTGTCCCCTTTGTCAGTAGGAATACCTGCAAAAACCCTGTAGAGGAAGAAATAAGGCTCAGAACTTAACAAAGTAAGTTGCACCTCACCTATGCCCCAAACACATGTGACTAAGGCTTGAGATCCTAGCTCCTTCAGCCCCTGGCTGGCTCTGCCAGGTTTGGTAACATTTATCCCTTAGTCAAGGCAAGGCTCAGCATCTGTTCATGTATTCTCACCACCTATTACAACTCCTGGCACAAAGCAAGCACTCAATAAATGTTAAAATCCAAATTAACCAGTGTGATGAAAATGTGTCAAACAGTCTATAAAACCAGTGCATGGTTCCCGTGATCACATTAATGTACAAAGCTATGATTTAATTTTAAAAAATTCAAATTCTTCTTTCCATTCCAGCAATTATTATTCTAGTTCAAACCTTTATCGGCTCTCACCTGGGCTGTTACAGGAATCTACTTAGTGGCCTTTATCTAGTCTTCCTTTCCCCAAGTGTTGACCACACAATCAGCACAATTAATGTTCTAAAAACATGTACTAATGAATAGTCAGGGACTGTTCTGTGCAGTCATGAATGCAGGAAGGCTTTAACCTTTCTTTCTGGTTTCACCCTCTTCTATTCCCACCTTTTCCCTATTTCCCTCAACCAGAAGACTGGTGACTAATTCCTACGTGCACTGAATTACTGTGAGTTCCTAAATATGCTTTGCACTCTCAAATGTTTGTCTTTAGGTAGATTAACCTTCATTTGAATCCCTCCTACTCATCCTTCAAAACTGAGTTCAAACTGCACCTCCTCTGTGAAAACTTCTATAACTATCTTAGTCAAAACTCAACCTCACCCACTCCTTTGCTCTAGCCCGATCTTTAAATCCCCATTTTGGTGTTTTAACATCTCCACAAATGTGCATGTGCACAAAGTGATACATATCCTTGTGTCTCCTGTCAAGGCTGACTGTAAGCCACCTTCCCAAGGCCTCGTGGAAAATAATCTCATTGAGGTTTCTCCTGCCCCACTCCCACCCAACATCCTTTAGAATCTTCACAGGGGACCTGGGCTAGCAAGGATAGAACAACCCTACATTCTCGGACTGTCCTAGGTAATTGTCAGTGTCCAAACCTGCTGCTTGGAATCCTTGCCATCTCTGCCACTTTCTGGGTATCTTTGTTGATGGCATCTTTGCTGATGCTGAAAGCTCCCAGGCCCTAGGGACACCATGTCCCCACTTCCCTCTGGGGCCTTGTACACCTGTGACCTCACTGCCTTGATACTTCAACCTCTGCTTACTCTTTGCACTTAACGCTTTCCCTCCTTCTCCAATTTTAGACAGGGTTCCAGGGACGGGGCAGCTAACCTAAATGAGTGATGTGGTCATAGAGAATGGTAGGGACCTGGGTGAACTGGAGGTCGTGCTCCCTTTATAAGGGATAGACCTTACTCAACTCCAACCAATAGTAGTCTGGTGAAAATGTGGCCCAATATTGGGAGATCATCTAATTTTTCCAGGAACAGCTGAAATCTAGATTTTATGTGAACTCTTTTAAAAATGTTGCTATTTTTAAAAACTTCAAAACCCTTTTCATTGTAAATGAAAAATACCTGTAAAAGGATCATTTGATCTGGGGAAAGCCACTTTGAGACCACTTTTCTAAAGGAAGGGGTAAAAGGGTGCTGGCAGAAGGTTTTCTTCAAAAGTCCCCTGATAAAAGTAGCTCCACAGCCCTTCTTTAGGTGGTGGAAAAATGCAATGAGAAAAGTCACAGGTTAATTTCTCAATACATTATCCTGTCACAACGAAATGCTTCACCTCGTGTGGTAATTAACTGTGTACGTCTGGGGCACCTGAGTGCCCTAAGGCTGCGGTCCCGCACTCTGGCACCAGCCTGCACGTGGCCCTTGCTGCTGTCAGACTGTTTACTTACTCTTAGCTCCTTCTCAGATTTCTTTTATGACCCTCCCAGACCTCTCTCCCCTCTTGCCTCAAGATTTCTGCTTATCTCTACACTTCTCACTCTCAGAAAAAATCCTACCCCACTCCAGGGGCATAATCTCCCTAACTCTCAGCCCTTCCCACTTCCCTCTGCCCACATCCTCACTTCTCTTCCTGCAGCTGCAGAGGGAATGGTGGCCTCCTGCTCAAAGCCAATGCTGTGTCACTGCCAATGTTTTAAAACTATCTGTTAAAGCTGCACTGTCCTCTTCGTGCTGTGAGTCTGAATCTCTGTTAAGAAGATGCGATATTCATTCATCATTGCCTTCCTGGTCTAGAACACTGTCTATGACAGGGAAGAGCAGCAGTAAATGTTTACTGAGTAAATGCCTTTTTTTAATATCTGGGGGTTGTGCCAGTGCCTAAAAAATTTTCTAGAGACATGAGACAACTGTTGAAACCTGAAGCTTCATAGGCTATTGATTGAGGGAGAGTAGTTTCCCTGACTGTGTATGGGCTAAATTTGGAGGAGATAATCCAGGAGGGAATGTAGCTGGAAGGCCAGGGAGTTTCTCCTGGGTCAGGTTGGTGCCATCCAGCTGTGAGTTTGCTGTATGAATACCACCTATCTGTCCTCCCTGGTTACTGCTGGGGAGAAAAAGGGACCCCCCATAACCATGAACACATCACTTCCTTCCCCTGAGGTTTGTTTCTTCCACAAAGACACCATTAGGAGATTATTTTTCGGGGAAACACAGATAAGTGCCAGGCCCTCTTACTCCTTGGGTATTTCAAGGCATTTTTTTTTTCTCTTCCTTTTTTGCCTCTCACTTTTAAACTTAAAAAAAAAAAAAAAAAGTTTTGATGCTATTTAAAAATCCATATAAATAATTATATATTTATCTCTATTCCTGCTTTCAGGTTTTAAGCAAGTATTTCGTTTCTTAGTTGATTTCTTACCTCATTACTCTGTGACTTTACTTATTTAGAATATTTGTTTTAAATTATGTCATAGCTGACTCCATTCCATTTTAATTTTAACCTTATTTTTTAACCTTGTGATTTTTTTTTAAATAAATTTATTTCTAATAATTAACTAAAATTTGTTTCCTAACCTTTATCCAGCTTATTTTATAGCACATACTGTTCTTCTGTGTATGAGTTTTTAAAAAATAATACTCCTGGTTTAAAATACTGCCTTGCTATTCCTTCAAGGTTGTTAAGTTCTTGTTTCTTAATGTACAGCTTTAACTCAGTTTAAAGTCTTCAAGCATCAATTAACATCATATTTTAATCTTTTATTTTCTTTTCCTTTGTGACATTACTTTTCTTTTCTAATTTTTCTCTTATTTGTGAATGTTTCAGTCAATCTAATTCACATTAGAAAGGCTTCTCTGGTCCTGCCCTTCCTTCTGGCAGCCCCAACTATATCTGCATTTTTCTTTTGCATTTAATGTTGGTTTTTGAAGAGCATTCTATTAACTTTTATTTTCATAAAAGTTTAAAATCCATAGTCTCTGATTGTTTTAATTAATTTCTTTTGGCTGCAAAGAACAAACTCTTTCCAGTTACCTCAAGGGATGAGCATTTGATGGTGACAAATGTACAAATAAGGAAACCAGAATCTCAGCCACTTGGTTGGGCCAGCCATCCTGTCAGTCCTACGAGAAGTCCTCAGGAAGAGCTGGAACTCCTGTGTCTTATAGGCCCCCAAAACTAAAGAAATAGAATAAACGTTCAGAGGCAAATGTAGTATCAAGGTGAGAATCTTTATTCTATGCCTGGTCACATGTAGGCTAACAATATGTGAACTTCAAAGTTAAGAAGAGAATTGTATGAACATCTAGGAATAAGAAGGGAGCCCTTCACAGGGGAAATGCCATGTTCAGGGAACCCCAATTCCTGACATGGTTATTTACAAGTGTGGTCCATAAACCAGCAGCAAGGGCACCGCTTGGGAGCTTACCAGAGTTGTCACTCCAGATGTATTGAATCAGAATCTTCATTTTGACCGTATGTACAGCTGATTCCTATGTACATTAAGGTTTGAAAAGCACCAATCTGCATAGTCCTGAGGGAAAGAAAACTGTAATGCAACTTTAAAAAACCCATCCAAGCAGTTTGTCTAGTGTAAAGGCAACAAATGAACATTCTGAAAGAACTAAAGCAGTGCCTCTCAACCCAGGCTGCTTCTTTATAGACTTCGTTTACAACTTTCTTTGGTCTTTTAATTTTTTTCCTAAGAGAACCTGTTCATGTAATTTCTTGGAGAGTGGAGCTATTAATATGTTTGTTAGACTCCCTTGAGGAATCAAGTACTGTTAGATTGATTTTACCTTCAGATAACCTGATTGAATTGGTCACCCAATGGTGTTTCTGAAGATCCCAAGTTCATCACAGTTGGCAGCCAAGGTTGAGAATCACGGAACCAAGGGAGACCAGATCCATGCTTTCTTGAAAAATTCACTAAAAGATGTATACCAGATAACACAGAAATGAATCAAAATAAAGAACTCACAAATAAAGAAACTGGTAAGAAGTCACAAATGAATTCATTTAAAAACTACAACTATTGTGGTGTATGTACACCATGGAATATTATGCAGCCTTAAAGAAAGATGGCCTTAAAGAAATCTCTTTCATGTTTACATGGATGGAGCTGGAACATATTCTTCTTAGTAAAGTATCTCAATAATGGAAGAAAAAGTATCCAATGTACTCATCCCTACTATGAAACTAATTTATGGCTTTCACATGAAAGCTATACCCCAGTTATAACCTAAGAATAGGGGGAAGGGGAAGAGGGAGGGGAGGGAGGGGGGAGGATGGGCAGAGGGAGGGGGAATGGTGGGATCACACCTGCAGTGCATCTTACAAGGGTATATGTGAAACTTAGTAAATGTAGAATGTAAATATCTTAACACAATAAGAAAATGCCAGGAAAGCTATGTTAACCAGTGTGATGAAAATGTGTCAGACAGTCTATAAAAACAGTGCCCCGTGATCGCATTAATGTACACAGCTATGATTTAATAAAAAAAAAAAAAAAAGTTAAAAACTACAACTACATAACTGGGAACTTTGGTTAAAGCATATTAAGATTGGGGCTACAGGAGGCAAGCGTGCTGTTGTCTCCCCCCAGATTTCTGTTTGCTGCACTGTCTCAGCAAATGTTACTTTCTTATCAGTTCTCTGGGTTTCAAACTACTGATTCTTGCTCCCGTTCTTTTTTTTTACCCATCTCATCCCTGTGGTTTTTCCTCAGCTGGGAGACTTAACAATGGAAGTGGTGACTTATCTTGGCCACCTGCTCTGAAACTGGGCTTCTAACAGAGAGCCGGAAATGTGGACGAGGGGGAGGACAGGGAAAGTCTAGTGCTCTTGGATTACACTTTGAAGGATCAGGATTGTGTTTATATAATCTGTACAGCTTCTGTTTCTCTGGGACCCTCCCTGGCAGATTCCAGCACTTCCGCCACCCCAGCCTCTGGTCTCTTCCTCTTCCGCTCAGAGGGACTGCCATACTGGGCTTGGATTCTGGTCGGTCACCACAGTCAGGAAAACGTCCCCAGGCAGAGAGCCGAGATTATCATCAGGTTTACCTCTTATATTTCCCTGCCTTTGGGGATCGATGTCAGCCTCGTGTCACCAACTATGCCTTGCGTTGCTTGTTCTCCAATGTCTGAAAACACTCGTCTTAGATATCTTGTCCAGTTTTACTTAATGCAAGGGTTTCAGATAGTCCATCATAGACAGAAGTGGACATGCTGGATTTTATATTGGATAATAGTATTATGTTAATATTAAATTTCCTGAAATTGGTCATTGTGGTTATGGAACAGCTGCTTATTCTTAGATATATATGATAAAATACCTAGGATTATGATGTCTGCAACTTACTTGCAAATGGTTCAGGTACAAATAACACAGATAGCAATAATACGTATATGTCAATTTCTAGAGGGAACCAGAGAGAGAGATTGATAAAAACATATATGGAAAATGCCATCAGTGGGGAACCAAGATGAAGTGTATGTGAGAATCCACTGTAGGATTTTTGTAACTTTTCTGTAAGTTTGAATTTTTGCTTTCAAAATAAGGAATAAATCATCCCTTTGAGTGTGGACTGGACTTAATGACTCACTCCCAAAAGTTAGAGTGGAAAAAGCTGAGAGGCACCACCTTAACCGAGTGATGGTGGTTACGTCACCAGCACATCATGTGGCTGTCATGCACCCGTTGGCATGATGAAAAGGGCACTGCACCTCTGTGGTTTCCTCACTCAAAACCTATATTAAGAACAAATGCTCTTAAAATATTTTTTCAAATTGGGTAAATATTAGCCATTTCATTTTATTTCCACCTACATAAGTAGCATCTGTCTCTAGAGAAATGATGACATGTGTTTATCGATTTCATCCCAATTTTATAGTCCAAGACAAATTTATGGTATTCTTACAGTGGTTTTTCTTTTCACGTGTAGTTCTCTTTTCACACAAATGCCAGTGTTACACTAAACCAACTCTGTTCAGAACATCTGAAGGAGGAAGGAGGTGGAGCCTTGAGTCTGGCTTTGAGGAGGGAGGCAGGCAGCCTGCACTAAGGAACACAGGAAGCAGCCTCCAGAAGCCAGGGGCAGCTTTCTGCTGACAGACAGCAAGGAAGCAGGGACCTCTGTCCTCAGTCCGGGGGAGGTCTGGGAAAGAGCCTTCCGAGCATCGAGAACAGCAGCTGTGAAGGTCTTGCACTGGGAGCCAGTGAGGCGCATCTGAGGAACAGCAAAGGAGGCCAGTCTGGCTAACACAGAGTGAGAACTGAGCAGATCTGTAGGAGAGGATGCCGGAACAGGTGGTTTGCCTTCTCTATTGTGAAATCAGACTGACTGCTCTCCCTACCCAAGCCTGGAGGAAGATAACCACCTTGACCTTTTTCAGGCTGAGAATGGGATGCTCAGCCCACTGTCTTCCACTACTTACCTCTATGCACATGAACGAGGGTTTGGGAGCACCCTCATGGTTTGGCCACTTCACCTCCGCTCTCATCCCCAGGTCGCCCTGTTTCCAGGAGCTGGTCATCTAGGCCTGATGAGCTGGCTTGCCATGGCTCTGGCCCCTTTGCAGGTCAGCATGGCTATATTCCCTTATAGCCAGTACTGTTGCTGATACCTGCCTTTCAGAGATTAGGATTCCTTTCCTGGCAAGTTGGTTGTAGCAAGAACCCTGATGTGCTGGGTTTTCTAGTAGAATTCAGCATCGACCTGCAAAACGTCTGGAATTTTTACTCCTCAACTCACCACATGCATACTTTGAGTCATTTTATCTTTCTGACTGTTAGGCAAGATATATTTTGGCAGAAATAAAGATGGCTGGCCATTTATCCGTCTGTCAGGTTCCAAAGCACTGTTCTCATGCATCAGAGACTACATTTCAGGAAATGTTTTCCTTTAATTCTATCTGGGTCTACAACAAACTGGATGTGATTTGTCTTAACATTGACAGCTTCTGCCCAAGGCGCTTGTGGTTGGTTTGGAGTGAATAACCCTCCTCCCCGGCTTTTTCCCTCATGTGGGAGAATATGTGCTCTCCTGCCTGCTCAGAGAACAAAGTAATCAAACTAGAATAGGACAAAAAGAACACCTCTTAATTTCTATTTTCTATTCCCCCAAAAGTCCCCACTTGAAATACTTCTGATATACTCACATTTATAATTCCTGCTCTTGAAATTGATGTTGAGGGTGGGTTATTCAGTCCTAGTTAATTATTACTTTGAGTATCCCCAGTACCTAGCACCATGTCTGGCATGTAGTAAGTAATTTAAAATTTAAAATGTAGTAATTTAAAAATTTATTCAGGCAACCATCTGCTCATAAAATGTATGGCCCTTATCCAATTTTTATGTCTGTAAATAGGAATTAGGTAAAATTTGGTGGTGCTGACCATTTATTATGTACATGAGAGAAGCATTGAATCACCTTTCACTTCGTGGGTTGAAAATACTATAGAGGAAGTTGTATCTCATGAGAATCGTATACTTTACACTTGTTAAAAATTGATAGTAAGTTAACTACAGAAACTTAAATAAATTTTAAAAGTGAGCCTGAAGAAAGAAACTGATGAGATATTTTATCATGTTTTATAACTGGAAAAACAAAACAAAACACCCAAGTCTTCCAGATGGATGCATTCACATCCTCCATATGATTGCAGACTTCAACTGAGCTCTCAAAAAACTTCCTTATAATCCCCACCAAGGTTATGAGATCGGGTAATACAGTGTCTCAGGACTAAGTCAGGGAGTAAACTTAGGCAGAGATTTAGGGTTATTTCCTTTCTTACATTGCACAATTTCCTATAGAGATTCAGCTACCCTCCCATCATTAGAGCTTCTGAAATCCGCAATAAGCAGCAAGTTATTAGATAAAAGTAATGAACACAGGAATGGAGAAGCAAGAATCCACTGTGCTCAGTTCTGATATGAGGACAATTGATGACCTAGTACAAAGTGGGGGGTGGGGGAATGGGAGAATGGAGAGACGGAAGGAGGGAGGGGGGTGGGGTGGGGTCCTGGTGTGTGACACACCTTTTGGGAGCGGGACACAATTATAAGCGGGACTTTACCTAACAAATGCAATCAGTGTAATCTGGTTCTCTGTACTCTCAATGAATCCCCAACAATTAAAAAATATCTAGTTAAAAAAAAAAAAAGTAGTGCAATAAGTCTGCAAATGACATTTCCCCCCCAAACATAGAGATGTTTGGTCTTCAGGAGTCTTAATCAGCTTGGGTGCTATAACACAGCACCATAAACAGTGGCTTAAACAATAAACATTTCTCACAGTTCTGGATGTTGGGAGTCTGAATCAGGGTGTCAGCAGGGCTGGGTTCTTGGGGAGGGATCTCTTCTGAATTCAGACTGCTAACTTCTCACTGTGTCCTCACGTGGCAGACAGAGCATGAGCTAGACCCCTGATGCTTCTGCTTATGAGGGTACCCTCATGGCCTAATTATCTCCCCAAAGCCCCGTGTCCAAATACCATCACGTTATACTTTGACATGTGATTTTGGGGAGAACACAAACTTTCAGTCCATAATAGGAAGGATTGAAGATTTTTGTTGTCCTTCTGGGCCTTGGCGTCTTGGACAGATGGTATTTGCTTATTAAACCTGGAATGATTTCTATGTGGAGCTGAGTATTCTTGACATGTTCCTTTAAGGATACTGCTTCAATCCAAAAGTGCTCCCTCCAATATTCATTTTCAACAGAGAAGACATATCCAGATGTCATCTAGACAAAGGTAATGTATTTAGAATGTACAAATGCAGTAATCTTGGTGCAAATTATCTTCAAATGATTGTAAAAGCATCGTCAAGGTAGACAAAACAAAGGCAAAAATAAGGTAAGGTGGGGAGCACAGGACTGTCCTGCTAAACACAGCTCACTCCATCCTGTTTGAGTATTCCTTTTGTAAATTCTACTTAGATTCAAAAGACTTGGGGTACAAATCCTGACTCCAAATCCTGGCTCCACCACCTAATTGAATAAACTTGGAAGAATCACTTACACCTCTTTCTGTTTCTTATCTATATAATAGGGATGGTGATGACACAAGCTCCACCTTAGAACGTGGGAGGTCCAGAGCTTTGCAAATGTTAAAGCTCTAAACTTACAACAATTGTAACTGGTTTCTAGGAGGCACTCTAGCACTCTAGGAGGCCAAGAACACAAAAGATGAAACAGGACAGCCTGCTTTGAGCCTCACTCATCAGCTTTGTGAGCTTAAGCAAATTACTCTCATGTGTTTTCTCATCTGTAAGGAGGATGACTTAAATGAGAGCAGCATCCTTGTAGGATAGTGAAAGTTTAATGATGTCATCTAAAATCTCTGGTATGTCTTTTTGGGTGAGTTCAGTGGTTATGCAATGCCATGGAAAGACCAAAAGGAAGATGAGTGTAGCTTCCCTTTGGTATAAGGGGTCAGTATGCCCCAGTGGCACCAAGCTGCAGGCTATGCTGGTGCCCTCTGAGACATACATTGACCCTGGTCTTTGTTCTCTCTCCAGACAACATGACCAACCACTAGCTGCTGTGTATATCCTTACCTGATAGGTTGTAAAAACTAGTTTTCTTGGTATCTTGCCACCTAATCAGTTCTCACCTGCATTTTTTCTGGGTCGGACGATCATGTGTTCTTGGGTTCACTGAGGTCAGAGTCCATAGCCATCTGTCAGGGATTCACTTTGCTAATGAGATAGTTCCCAAGTTCTTCAGGAACTTTTATGTGTTGCTGAGTAACAAGCCCTAGTGCCTGTATCTAAAACCTACACAGATCTGCAATTTTTGTCAAATAGAGCAATTGAGAGATGTCTGCTCAGGTCATTGCTCATTTTTAACTTTTTGTTTTGTTTGTTTTGTAGTTTTCTGTTTGTTTTCTTGCTGCTGTTTTTTCTCCACTGTACTAAATGGAAGGAGTGCCTCTCATCACAGAGATCACCAAACCCACCCTGACAGATTTGTAAATGCCCCCTAGTGGATGGAACTGCCTGAGCTGAGAACCACCCTGGGAGTTTACAGTAAACTGGGATAAGAGAAACTTCTTATTAAGTCTTGCCAGACAGCCTGGAATTTACAAAGGTGGTTTCTTAGCATACTGTTTCATGTAACTTTCAATCTATCTTTTATAAAATTTTTATTTGGAAAATTGTGTTAAAACAAATGAATATGCTATTGCAAGCTATGTTTAGCCAACATATGTGTAAGGCAATGTTATTTATCTTTGCACTGAGTAACCTTTTTTTTTTTTTTTTAGACAGAGTCTCACTATGTTGCCCTCAATAGAGTGCGTGACATCAAAGCTCACAGCAACCTCAAACTCTTGGGCCTAAGAGATTCTCTTGTGTCAGCCTCCTGAGTAGCTGGGACTACAGGCGCCTGCCACAACGCCTGGCAATTTTTTAGTTGCAGTTGTCATTGTTGTTTAGCAGGCCGGGGCCGGGTTCAAACCCCCCTGCCTCAGTGTATGTGGCCAGCACCCTACTGACTGAGCTACCTATGGGCAACAAGCGTGCACTGAGTAACTTTATAAATATACCTATCTTCACTAATTATTACTAGTAAAGTCTAGACGTCTAGATTCTTGTTCACAGGGCATTCTGATTCTTCAATAACTCCAGCTAAGTTGAGTGACTGAGTGTGGATTTTGGGATGGTTTTTCCCTGGACTGGGCACTCCCTCTAAAATCTGAACTCTTCATGAATTTCAAAATTGTTATTGCTTGATAGCTACTTTGTGGCCTCAGTTGTTTCTTCTGATCAAATCCATAGTAAATAAAAATGACCCACTACTCCCAGACTGCAAATATAGAGAAACTATATTTAAAAAGCTCTTTCAGACTATGTTACTTTGTCACTTCAGAAAGCAGCCTTGGAGTGTGAGCAGATAAAACATGTTCACTGCTGTTTCTTTTTTGGCAAAGAAACGACTTCTTAAGTCTTTTGAGTAAGAGGCCCATCCTCTTTCAAAACCAATGCATCAAAGTAAATTAGTATAAAGACAAAAAGATTTCTTAGGTAATGAGTATCTTTTCCTTTCCTCAGGGTTTCTCCAAGTAAGGGTTCACTCTAATACTGAGGCCTTGGAGCCCTGGAAAGTCGGTGGACGGTAGCTGCTGCCCCCTAGTGTAATATTCCTGGTTACTGCAGGCATGGGATTCTTGAAACACCCAGCCTCAGCGCGGGCCCCCCAACCCCGAACCTTCGCACAGCCAAATGAATGGGAAAGAAATAAAGGCGCTTTGTTAAAACGATACAGGTGATTGGGAAAGTTATAGTATATTATTCTTTCAGAATGAATAGTCAAAACACTGCCTTCCAGGGCCTACAATATCCATGAAATAATAAGAAAACAGTACAAGATCCAGTTTAATTTTTTTACAGGTCTAGTAATAAATTTGTTTTATTCACTTTAGAC
This sequence comes from Loris lydekkerianus, assembly GCA_963574355.1. Taxonomy (NCBI): domain Eukaryota; kingdom Metazoa; phylum Chordata; class Mammalia; order Primates; family Lorisidae; genus Loris; species Loris lydekkerianus. The sequence continues at coordinate 31,940 of CAUYPK010029064.1, forward strand.
AAAATAAAAATTTTAAAGCTGTATCTGAGTTCCATGTGTCTTTTCAAAGGGTATCCTGAGCCTCTTTTGATCTTTCTTTGGTGACCACACGATTGGCATTATCCTGTTGGAATCGTAAAATTACTTTTCCTCTCCTCTCCTCTCTGTCCTCCTCCTCTGTGGTGGTTAATTCCAGGTGTCAGGGTGACTTTCTGGGTGTGTCTATGACAGCCTTTCACATTAGCTGGTACACAGGTAGACTGTGCAGAGCCCTCCTGTGTGGGTGGACACCAGCCACTCAGTTACGGGGCCTGAATAGAACCAACAGGCCCAAGGAGAGAGGATTTGTGCTCCCTCCTGACTGCTTGAGCTGAGATGTTGGTCCTTGCCTGTGTGTGGTCAGACTGGGACTTAACACCATCCTGGTTCTCACACCTTGGCTTCAGACCGGAATGTACACCCAGCTTGCAGATGGCGGACTGTGAGACTTCTCAGTGTTATAATCGTGTGAGCCAATGCAGTGTGATAGTTCTCTTTCTAGAGACAGAGATATAGATACACATGTCCGTCCATCTGTCACCCTATGGGCTCTGTTTCCCTGGAGAACCCTCACTAGTACATCTACAGTAACTTTCTCTCCCCTGGATGTAGGGTAATCAGCTGTTCCTTCCTTTCTGAACACTTAGTCCATCTGTTTCTACCAGATCTTTACTCTCCATTCACATCTGCAAATAAAATTTGTTCCTGTGGAGCTCTTTCTTCCTTTGTATAAATCCATATTCCAAGCCATATGGTTCTTTTCCTGCTTGGAGAACTTTCTTTACCATTTCTTATAATTCAAGCTTGTGATGAATTTCAACTTCGTTTATGTCACTGCAGGTTTTCTGAGAGACAATGATGATCGTCACTATTAGCCAGGTGTGAGATTCACAGCTGAATGCATGTGTCTTCCTGTTCTGATGATGTGATTTTTCAGTCCACTCAGCTCATGGCCTTGACCAGTCAGTTGGTCAGTTTACCACTGTGGACCCAAAGTGCTACGACCGGACACTATTCCGTTTTCCTACATGGAAGTTTCAGTGGATTTTGCTTCACAGCAAACTGAAAAACTCTTGGGCTTAAGAGATTCTCTTGCCTCAGCCTCCTGAGTAGCTGGGACTATAGGTGCCCGCCACAACGCCTGGCTATTTTTTGGTTACAATTATTATTGTTTAGCAGGCCAGGCCCAGCTTGAACCCACCAGCTCTGGTGTATGTGGCCGGTGCCCTACTCACTGAGCTCTGGGCGCTGAGCCATTCATAGAGGTCTTTATGAAGAAATGAAGTCCTGCCTCTCAGCAATCATTGAAAGCTCTGTATAATTGAACTGTAAGTCCAAAACACAGACCTGTAAGAGTTAGAAAGAATGGGAGAACTGTGCAGCCCAATCCCTGCTGATAACCCTGCCACCACACACACAGCTTCCGGCTTGCTTTCTTTCTCTTTCTTTCTTTCTTTCTTTCTTTCTTTCTTTCTTTCTTTCTTTCTTTCTTTCTTTCTTTCTTTCTTTCTTTCTCTTTCTTTTTTTTCTTATTATTGTTGGGGATTCATTGAGGGTACAAGAAACCAGGTGACATGATTGCATCTGTTAGGTAAAGTCCCTCTTATGATCGTGTCTTGCCCCCGAAAGGCTTCTGGCTTTCTTACTCCATAGCTAAGGAAGCTGAGGCAGTCAGGTAGGAAGTCAGCCTCGTTTGTCACCTGTACGTAACAGAAGCTGTGTTTACATACCAAGATGATGTTCCTTTCCCTCAGCTTACTTGTCTTTGTCAGGCAGCGTAGACAGGATAGGTTCAGTAAGTCTGAGGACAGAGAAGGAATAGAGGGTCCAGCAGCACATTCACTTCCAAACATGCAGGAACATTTTCCTTCAGCCTTGGTTCACTTGGTTCCCGTTAGCCTTGATGGTCTGTCTTTGAATTCACAGCAACCGGGAGCGTGCCTAACGCATAGTAAGTGCTCAGTAAGTGCTTTTTATTATTGTGTGATAAATATCATTGATTATAATTCCTGGTTAAGAGATTAATGCTGAGTAAGAAAAATTTTACAGCGTGAAAAAACATCTAACAGAAATAATTTAGGAAGGGGATAGTGAGAGAAAACTAATTTTTTTTTGAAATGTAAAAAATGACTGCAATGACCATGTCTTTCATGAAAGACCTAGATGTAAAAGTGTTGATCTCTGTTTAAGAGAATACCACACAGCCCTAACTATGACCACCCAAAATCACAAAGACAAGGTAGGAAATAAAACGAATGAATAAGACTTAAAAAAAAAAAAAAGTATTAAATATTAGCAAGAGAAAGGTGACCTAAGAGTAAGCATAAAGTGATACTTGTCAAAGCTAGAAGAAATTTTATTTATTTTATTTTATTTTTGAAACAGAGTCTCACTCTGTCACCCCGAGTAGAATGCAGTGGCATCATCACAGCTCACAGCAACCTCAGATTCCCAGGCTGAAGTGATCCTCTTGCCTCAGCCTCCCAGGTAGCTGGAACGATAGGCACCCAGCACAATTCCCAGCTAATTTTTCTATTTTTACTAGAGATGGGGGTCTCGCTCTTGCTCAGGCTGGTCTCGAGCTCCTGAGCTCAGGCGATCCACACGCCTCAGCCTCCCAGAGTGAAATTTTAGACATCATCATGGCCAGCCTTTTATCTACAGACAATCAGACTGCAGCCCAGAGGAGTGAAATGGCTTTTTTGGCCACACAGGAAGTAACAGAAAACCAGGCCTACAAGCTGGTTTATCTTCACCACAGCTCTGTCCACTCTTCAGCCTCTTCAAGTCTTCTCTTCCATATAGGAGGTCAAATAAAAGCATGGACTTGGGGTAAAGATTTAGAACACGGGAAAGTAAGAAGGTAATTGGTTGTATACACCAGGCTTTTTCTTTAAGGTAAATTAAAATCAGAGTATTAATATCTATAGGAGATCTTCCCCCTAAATTTGAAAGTCTTCCAAGCAACCAGAGTTTCTCAGTACAGGTAGAAATTTTTTAGTGAAATTTAGTAGCATGAAAACAAATCTTAAATTTTAAACAGATGAGAATTTGTGGACTGATTACAAGTAATATTTACGGTGTCACAAGACCAAGCTCTAGTTTTGTGGACCGAAGGTGCATTAACTCAGGGAGCACTCAGTACAACAGAGCCAAAACAGAGTCTCCTGCGGAGGGCAGAGGATGGCCAGTGGGAGACAGCCTGGGAGGGGAGACCCTTTCCTGTCCTGCTCTGTTAGAGAAATGGAGACTGCTGCAGCAGTTTGAGGACAAGGAAAAATGTTCTCCATGCAGACAAACGTCCCAGCTCTTTCTACACACATTCTCTGTGCGGCAGACCAGTTTGAAGAATGTTCTAAGTCAAATAAATGGAATGTTTATAGCAGCTCAATTCACAATGGAAAAGATGTGCAAATAATCCAAGTGCCCATCCACCCATGGATGGATTAATAAACTGTGGTATACATATACTATGGAATACCATTCAGCCACAAAAAGATGGAGATTTTACATCTTTTGTATTTACCTGAATGGAGTTGAAGAGCATTCTCCTTAGTAAAGTAACTCAAGAATGGAAAGCAAGCATCCCATGTACTCAGTATTAATTTGAAACCAGGACGAGGGAAAACACAATTAAATTCAAGTAGGGGAGAGGTGAGAGGGGGAAGGGGAGGAGGAGGGGGGAGGGGACTTGGCAACCTCCCACGGAACAGGTACAATGTAGGGGGTATATGGCACACCTCGTGGGGGAAGAACTCAAACACAACACAGATGCCACCTAACAAACACAAATGGTGTAAACTAATCATATGTGTACTTATATTAATTTAAAATAATTAAAACATCACATAAATGGTCAATAGAGTTTAAGTATTTTCTCCTAGTGATGGTAATAGAACAAGTAAGCAAAAGAATCATTACAAAGTACTTTGATCCATTCATTCTTTAAGGATTTGCTTTGATAATATTATAAGGTGAAGAAAGCTGAACTAACTTTCACTGGGGCAAAAATGTGTTTATTCTCCTTCAATTACAGATACTAAGCTTAACAGATTTTTGAAGCAATAATTTAAATAAGAGGGAGCTGTGGGGATGGATGAGAGAGGGAGGTGAGTAGACACAGCAGATGGAACGGACTTGCTGAGGAATGTAGCTCCAGGCAGGAGAAAAGAAGTGGAGGCAAAGGACACCTGGGCTTTGGAAATGGACCTGGAACTTGGCATGGGAGATCGGAAGCTGACCTTGGGTTATATAACCCAACTATCTGGGACAGCGATGGAGCTGCTTCATTAGGAATGAGAGGTGATTCTGAATGAACTCAGTCCATTGGAGAAATACCATATAAATACCATATATCTCCAACCTGAGCGTTCACATGCTGGAGGCCATGACATCCATGAAGGTGAATGAGAGACACAGTTCTCCACCGTATGGGGCTAAGGTCATGGGCCATATGTTAAGATCTCCCGCAAACGGGCAGACTTTATAGGTGCCAGTGCATATTCATGAAATATGTGCTGAGCATTAGCAGAGGAGGGCAAATTAGAAGGAACCAGGTCATAGCGATATGTCACTGTTCCTGTGCCAGCTTCTCCCTCGCCACCTCCTCAGGCCCCAGTGCTTTGCCAGGAGGTGGAAGCCTCGGAGAGAGAAGAGGCCACTGGGGATGGAGGACAGGTGGGCTGTGCAGACGGTGAGAGCAGACTCGTGTGTCTGTGATGTCCCTTGTTAGTGACCTGCCTTTGTCTTTCAATGTGCAAGATGAGATTCATTCATTCATCTTTTCATTGTATTTCTGCTTATTGAAGACATATTATATACCTGGGTCTGTGGAGGTGAACAGAACAGTACAGTGAAGATTGATATTAAATGATCAAATTACTGTATAATTATGATAACTATGGGATAGAAAGCCATAGGATGGAAAGGATGTTACCCTGAGGGGAGGGAGGGAAGAGTGGGTGTTTGGTCTTTAAGAGCAGTGGCAGCCTGGTGGGCGAGGACACTGCGGTGCAGTGAGAGAGCAGTGAGCTGCAGGGGGCCTGCCCAGCCACACCCAGCGGGCAGCCAGGAGCCCCGTCCTTGGCAGAGGTGCTGGCAATATTGGTCTTTCTTCAGTCTGAGTACCTCTTAATCGTTTCCCTGGCTCCACAGACTGCGGGCAGTGTTTAGCAACAAATTTTAAAGAAATTGAAGTGCTGACAAATTTAGGTGTGGTCACATGTGTGATTTCTGTTCTCCACCTTCGTGGTTTTCAAACCTTCCTTCGTTTAGTGTCCTTGTTACATATCATAGGACTGTTGGGTGCTAGAGATGGAAAGACTTTGAAATCGGCTCATCTCAGTTCTTCATTTTGCAAAAATGGAAACTGAGGCCCCGAGAGGGTCAATGCCTTGACCAATGCTCTACGGCTGTCGTGGAATAGGGATGAGGTTAGGACATTTGGGTCTCCACACTTCTTTATACTTTCTACTCTAATATTTCTCTACTCTTAAAGTATCTGACAGAGTCAGGACATGGGAAGTTTAAACATATGTAAAGTTAACCCATTGGAAACCATTTCTGATAAAAATCTATCAGAAATGAAGCAACTCTGGCCATAGAGGGTAAGCCAAATGAAACAGGCACACCTTGCTCCACAAAACCCAAAGTTAAAAAATATCACATTTGTTCTTTTTCTTCATAAAGTACAATATCAGTCAATTTCTGGCACTTTTCCTCCCCTCCCGCTCTCCCCATTTTTGGATTGCACAAGCACTCTGGGTTTACACAATTCAGGGGAAAAGAAGAGGGGCCTGGTTCTCAGCCCTTGTGGAGGGAGATGCATTTAAAAATGGCAGGTGGTAGATGGACCCTGCAGAGTTGTACCCCCACCTGTGCATGCGTGCACACACCACTGCAGCCAAGCTCAGCCTGGGCACCCGAAGCACAGTGCAGATGGGTCTGCAACCCCGCTCTTGGCCTTTCCCATCTCAGCCTTCACCCCCAGGTCCAATCCAGCTTATTAATGTATTTGCCTTATTATCTTCTAAATGTAAAGATTGTCTGCAAGGCAATCTACTCCTGTCTCAAAACGCTCTTCACTTACTATAAATCATCCACATACAAAAAGCAATTTACTACCCTAAGAGGTAAGAAGAGCCTGGATGTTTGACTTCTCAGTAATCTCTTTCTTGGGTGAAGGGGCTGGAAAGCAGAGAAAGGTAATGTTGTCAAAATTCTCTAGAAAATACAGAGTTTCCAAAACCACGAGAAACGAAACATTTTAAAAGATGTTGATTAAAGTTGTCCTCATATCACCCTGTTACCTAAGTACAATTCTGTTTTAGGCAAGTGTCCTACCATCTGTTGTTGGACAGTGCCTGCTGTGGTCTGAAGGTTTGTGTCACTCCAAAAAATTCATATGGTGAAATCCTAACACCCTAGATGATGGTGGTAAGAGGATGGGCCTTTCAGAAGGTGATTACATCATAGGAGTGGCCCAAGGGACCTTGTTTGCACTTTCCACCATATGAGTTCACGGCAAGAAGGCGCCTTTTATGAGGAACATGCCCCTCAGCAGACACCAAATCTGCTGACACCTTGATCTTGAACTTCTGAGCCTCCAGAACAGTGAGAAACAAATTTCTGTTATTTATGGATATAGATGATATGTAGTTCTCCAGAGAAACAGAACAGATAGGGTGTGTGTGTGTGTGTGTGAGAGAGAGAGAGAGATATTTTGGAGGATCTTAAATGGCTGTATGTGGGGGAATCTGCATTTAAAAGTACACAATGTAACAGCATTAAGAGTACAGGACAGAAGAATGCCAAAAATTAATTTTGGGACAGGAACTTGGAAATAGATATAGGAGGCATAATTTCTTCCAAAATATTAAATTAGATATTCTTTCCACAAAACAAAAAGAGACAATTTCATTTTAAAACACCTACAATGTTTTACTAAATATATGGGCACTCTGTGGTCAAGTTCACACATAAACTTAACTATCAAAGCATGTGTGTGTATATGTATGGTATGTCTTTCTCTACCCACATTGTTTAATGATTTAATTCACATAATAGCAGCCAAATAAAAGCCTTTCTTCATATTGAACACTGCCAGATTCTCCTGTATGAGTCTCAACTAAACCACGAGCATGCTATTGCTATCATATTTGACCACATCCCTCTTGCCAAGACCTCTGGTAGAGAAAACTCCTGGTGGTAGATCAACTTTTTACAGGGTTCTCTCTAAGCAAATACTCATGCAAGGCTTGCCTCTGCCACGTGGCAAGTGCAGCTTCAAAGGGAAGTCTGGGCAAATTCTTGGAGAGCTGTTTTATAGGAACCAGTTTGTTCATATGTGCGTTTAGCCGTCTTAATACACTGTAAATGGCTTATTGTATTGACAGTTTCTTACTTTTCTAAAAAAAAAAAAATGCTTTCTTGTATACTATTTAAGGTGTACCACATGGTATTTTGATGTACATAGTAAAATAATTGCTCACACGTAAGCAGTTAACGTATCCATCACCTTCCATCGTTACCTTTGTGTGTGCATGTGCTAAGATCACTTAAAGTCTATTCTCAGCAAATTTTCAATGTATGATAAATGTTAACTGCAGTCTTCCTGCAGTGCTTTCGATCTTTAATCTACCTAACTGCAAGTTTATACCCTTTGATCTATATGTCCCCATTCCCACAATCCCTATCTCCACTCTGGCCCTGGCAACCTCCGTTTTACTATTTCTATGTATTTGACTATTTTTTAGATCCTACGTATAAGTGAGATTATGCAGTATTTTTCTGCATCTGGTTCATTTCACTCAGCATAATGTTACCCAAGTTCATCCATGTTCTCCCTAATGGCAGTATCTCCCTTATTTTAAGGGTGAAAAATATTACTTGCACCCCTCCCTCCAATTTCTTTATCCATTTACCCATCGATGGACACTCAGATTGATTCCGTATCTTGGCTATTGGGAGTGCACTTACCTCTTCGAGGGGCTGATTTTATTTCCTTTGCATAGATAGCTGGCAGAGGGATTGCTGGATCATCTGGTAGTTTTATTTTTAATCTTTTAAGGACCCTCCACAGTTTTCCAATTACCAATTGGAATTCCCACCAATGGTGTACAAGCACTTCCTTTCCCGTGGGCACCCTCCCCCTTGCCAACACTGTCTCTTGTCCTTCTGATAATAGCAGGTATGAGGTGGTATCTCAGTGTGGTTTGTTTTCACTTTCCTGATGATTAGTGATATCGAGCAATTTTTCATATACCTGTTGGCCATTTTTATGTCTTCTTTGGAAAATTATCCATTCAGGTACCAATTTCTTAATTGGGCTATTTTGTTTTCTTCTATTAAGTTCTGTGAGTTCCTTATGTATTTTGGATACTGACCCCTTGTTAGATATATAGTTGGCAAATATTTTCTCCCAATTCATAGCCTGACGTTTCCTTTTGATGATTATTTCCTTTGTTATGCAGAAGCTTTTTACTTTGATTCAGTCCTACTTGTTTATTTTGCTGCCTGGGCTTTTGGTGTGCTATTCAATCTGTGTGCACTTGCTTATCAGAATGATGATCCCTAGCTAGAAGAAAGGAAAACATACAGCAATAATAGAGTTAAATAGGTTGGCAAATTTGTGTTTCTAAGTATGATCATAACCTCAATTACCATCTACAGTTTGGACTTTTATCTTTTTTTGTTATAACCATTTTTGGGGGGCAGGGAGGTGCCTCCTTGAAATATTCATTTAACTTTACAAACAAGTACTTGATTGACTTGTTTAAGATCTTGAATTTAAATACACCCACTTGATTGGTGTCCGTAGTTCAGTGTTAGGGTGATGGCCATATACACTGGGGCTAGCGGGTTTGAACCTGGCCAGGGCCTGCTAAACAACAATCATAACTACAACAACAAAAAAAAATAGCCATGTGTTGTGGCAGGCACCAGTAGTCCCAGCTACTTGGGAGGCTGAGGCAAGAGAATCTCTTAAGCCCAAGAGTTTGAGGCTGCTGTGAGCTGTGATGCCACAGCACTCTACTGAGGGCAACATAGTGAGACTTTCAAAAATATAAATATATGCACTTGTAGATTATAAAGCTGCATTAAATCTAGAAGGAGTATCTAGCAAAATAAAACATCCAGGTCTAAAGATCCAGATCTAAAGGAATACCTTTGGCTGCTATTCTGGCAGACAGAAAAAGTTTGTGTCTGTTCATAGAAGGACATTTTACCTATGAATTTACCTTTAATTTGGGAAGGATTAAGGGTAATTCAATTCAGATTTTAAACATTTGTTTAATATCTTCTTCCTGCACTCTATTATATTTGAGAAGACTAATGAACAATTGTAGAAAGTACTCACAGCCAGCAAAAGGCCTGCGTATTGAGGTTGCTTAGAAACAGGAAGCTGCAAGGCCTCCTGGGCATGTCAGTCCTCTCTTACTGAAGCCGGGTGTGGGTTACGTGGCCCAGGTAACTCCCTCATCTATGCACGGCTGGCCCACACTTCCCTTAAGCCTTTCCTCCAATGTCATCTTTTGAAAGTCTTTCTCAAGCCACCTACATAAAATCACCCTTCCCACCTTCAGCACCTCCTCATGCTCTATGCTGCTTCATTTTTTTATCCTTAATTCTTACAATTGGATATATTATGTATTTTGCTTCTTGGTTCATCATCTGTCTTCCCCTCCAGAATATAAGCTCCACACGGGTGGGGATTTGGGGTTTTTTTGGTTCATTGCTGTCTCTCCAGCATCTACCACATGGTAGGCATTCTAATGACTGAATGAAAGCCTACTTACTCTCAAAGCCTCACCTCCTTCTCAGTGGAGCCCTTCCCGATTTGCACGGTTACTCACATCCTTTGTGCGTATGTACAACAAAATTAACCTCATTTTTGAGCTGTTAAAACTCACATCTTCTCTCTTATTACTCTCCAAGTTTTTAGACATAAGTATTTTGATAAAGTACGATTCTGCACAGGCGTTCTGAAAACTCAACATACATACAAGTCAGGGAATATTTTACTGACAGCGGAAAGTATGAGAAATACAGGATTTTAACAAACTGTTAGTTCGATGATTCAGTAAGATGAGGTTCCCCCAAGATAAGCGACCCACCCACCAACCAAGCCAGTTTAGTGAGTCAGGAACCTCCATGCTGACCTCCCCCTGGGCTGAGTGAAGTGTCCTGGGGCACATTCTGCGCTCCTCCCTGCCCCCTCCGCCACTCTCCTAGTGGTGTTTGTTGCTCGTGTCCTTTGCTTTAAGAATCTATGATTTGCTTTACGCTTAAAAAAGCCCTTTCATTGCTAATATTCTAATTCATTTATTTGATTTTCACACTACAGGAAACTTATAAATACTATGGACAGATAAGAGTTTAAACTGTCCACCTTCTTCTCTTCCTTTTGTCCTGGACCAGGTCAGATCCTTCTATCACCCTTGACACCTACACGTGGTAGATGAGTGAACGCAGTGGATACAGAGCACCCCAGCAAGTGTAACGCTGGGGAACGGTTTTCCAACAGTGTTGGATGAAGACATTCAGATGGCCAAATCTGAGGCCAAGCAGAGTGTTCTCTCACATCCGTGTGACTCCCACGGAGCATCACAGTGGCACTGTACGATGGGGAAGGAGCCCACTTGAAGGCCCACCTTGTGAGTACATCCTCAATGCTCCATGTTTTTATTATTTCTCCTCCCTGCCTCCTGTGCAAGCCTCCTGCTCATCAGCACTAAGAGGCACTTGTGAATGCGCGCCACTGAGACCCACAGCACCACTTCCACCAGCCCTTTAAGTCTGGCAAGCACCTGGAGTTTGATGTGTATTCTGTGTCCACTCAAACACACTGTCCTCCTGCTACTGTCCACTTAGGATGTCTACAACCTGCTTGGCCATGTAGGTGCTCAATAAAAATTTTTTATATGTATAAACCCAACAGCTGCTTTCTTAGTTGAGGTTACTCTTCCCCTCTGGCCTGTCACTCTGGCCTCTCGTTTTAACCCTTCTCCAGTCAGTTCTCCACACTAAAGGTCTAAATTCAAATATTGTGTCAGCTACTTACTAGCTGCATGATTTGGGAGTTCTCTGGATGGCGGTCGATGTTATAGAGTGACAAGTATCTCACACTGCACCCGGCACAGTAGGGACTGACCCTGCTTTCACGGAGATCTGGGAGAGCAGAGATCCATTAAGAATCCTTTTTTAGTTCACTTTGAAATAAAAGGAAGGCCTATTAGTTTCCTAATTCAGCTTCTACTTTGATGAAGTAGCTACCTTTTGAGTAATAGGTAATTCTTTAGCTATATATAATAATTAACATTAGAAACAGGTAATTTGTGTCACTATTACGTACACTTATTTTCTTTGGCATCTTTTAAAGGAAATAAAATTATACTTTAAAATATTAAGGACATAAGAAACAAACCAACAATTGTAATGCCCCAAATGAATCCTGAAAATTTATTATTTGGGAGAATATCTGATATTGATCCTTTGTTTTACAGCTCATGATAATAATCAGAAAATATACAATTTGAAATGAAAGTCAAAGAAAAGAATAATTACATATAATACATAGTACATACTTTATTTGTACATTGGCAAAGCAATACTAAAAGCATATTTACGTGTCCACAATTAGTGAATGTGGCAATTTTCTGTTTAAAGCTGCAGAAACTCAAATCCTCCTACGATCAGTAAAGGAAAACATCTTGAGAAACATTAATAGATTTAGGGCTATCACCATGTCTGGCTGTAAACCTATTTTTTAATCTTTCCCCTCCCCCCATATATATGTATATACTTTATTGCCTTTATATTTCTGCTGGTTTAATATAATTAGTATACTAAATAGTCTTCTGCATTTATTTGGTTTCTAAAAATATATAAAATGCATTGGAAAGAGCTCCTGCAGCTTTCAAGCAGTCACTGTCTTGGCATAGAAAGCTTATTCTGGAAATGTAAAGCAGCAATACTGAATAAATAGTGACTGTTTTATCTTCTTGATACAGCTGATGGATGGCCTTCACCCATAACTTAAAAATACTGTAGAGCAAATAGTATAAACATGCAACTTTAGAAAATGGACGTGATATAAAAGTAACACTTATGAGCTATTTTTAAATATAATATAGGTCAATAAAGACAACTTAGGCAGAAGAGGGGTGTGAACACAGTATTGTTATTTACATATAAGTTAAGGCCCAGTTTTCCAAGGCAATGCACAATGGGAACTGCCCACCTACTTACTTACGGATGCTCTTTGCATGCCTGAATCCAGAGTTTTTGCCTTTTCCCTATTATTTCCTCAATCCATTACAGTTTTGACTTGAGATGTTCGTAGAAATGGAGAGCTCTTTTCTTTAAAGACCATTTTGTTCTTATTCACAAAGAAAATTATCTTTCAATGCAGGTGTAAATTTTATTTATGCTATGGAAGCAAGTGCTTGTATGTTCTTACACACTGCTATGGTTCACATTTCACACTATAAATTCTATTTTTTACTGATTTTTTTATATGTATGTTTACCTCATCAGTCTTCTTTTAGTTCTTGTTTATATCTAATTTGAAGTTAGGAATTCATGATTGGCTCACTGATACTAGGGGAATTAAACAACAGGTAATTCCTATTAATACTAACTGAAGTCTCACATACAAAAAATTCCTTGTGCAACAAGACAAAAAATTTGCAAATGCTAACAAGCCAAAACGTCTCCTAAGAACAACAAAAGAAGTAAGGTTACCCACTATGGATCATTCTCTGAGGCTGACAGTCAAGCGATCAAATATACCAGTACTATTTAAAATTATTCCTTGGTAAGAAAAAAAATCTTTAAATATATTTAAGACTTGCAGAAAATCACAATAAAACATCAATATGATTTTTAAAAAACACAAAAACTTGTCATCTAATTTAGTATTTAAAACCTAAATATTTCCTCAAATGCAAAATTTTATATTTCGTATTTCTGTATACTGTTGCTCACTCCCCCCTTGGAAATGTATCCAGATATATAGCTCTTAATCTAACTCATTTGTATCCACAACAGATAAAAATAATCATAAACAGATTAAAGTATTTTAAGATGCTCCTACAGAAGTGATTTTTCCCCCCTAAGTCTTAGAAAATATTTCTTAGATATGTGCTTTCAGAAGTAATATAACTGATTAAAAAGTACAGCTGCTCAATGTATTTATTCATCATATTCACATTTATATATTTTTCCCATCTAGAAAGTATTTTTTTTTCTTTGTTTGTTTTTTTTCTATCTGTAATTAGGTCCATGATGGTTGTTTGGCAAGCTGGAAATTCTGAGGAGGTTGTCAGAGAGGTTAACTGTGGAACCATGTCGGGGAACCAGGACTTCTGGAAGCTGTAAGGATGCTGCCTGTGTCTTTTTTAAAGTTATGTTAATTCAATACTAATTTCCAGTAATTAAGTTGGATATGGACTCTGTAATTTTCATGGTATGCCAAGGCATCTTTGTAATTTCCAATTGCAAAGTTTAATATTACCTATAGTTTCACATTTTGATTTAAACAGAATGCAATTAATACAGAACAGGTTTTCTTTGTGAATAAGGTCTCAATTTCTCTGAACAATGACAAAATGACTCAGTATAGGATTCTTTAAAAATAAGGCATATTTTGGGCATACATAAATCATTATTGTCACAAAAGCTATCAAATTATTTTGATTTTTAATTATCCTAATTTTAAATATATATTGATATAAAACAACTATCACAAACTGAGAGTAAATGTGTACACACTGTGGTTATTCGGTAAGAATCATTTACTTCTTCAGTTATTTGCAAAATAGTATCATGGCAAGATCAACGCGGTAACTCCCAGCACCCCCCAAAATAATATCTTCAGGTGAGGTCTGCCACTTCGCTGTACTGGAACGGGCAACTCTATATTATCACTTTCAGTTCTCTAGAAGCTTCTATATATTTTCATAGCCATTCTTACAAACTTTTATAGGAAACCTAAGTAAAGCAGCATTCTCAGCATTCATTAAACCAAAAATAAGTCAAATGTGTTAAAACATCCAAAGTTGCCTTCATGCATAATACGTATCTTTTTATTGTTATCATAGTATTATTTACTATAGGAATCCACTTTTTTTGCATGTAAATAACAGAAAATTTGTTTTCTTCAGAATTAAAAACTACTTTAAATTTTAGAGTAAAGTCTTAATTATTCTGTACCAATTTTGATCAGAGGGAATGTAAAAATGGCTAAGTGGTATCTGACTACATCTGTCTAAATACTCCTGTAAATCTTAGTTAAGCCACTGCTCATAGGATAGGCATTGACTCGTTTTTGGTTTTATAAATAAAACAGCATGTGTACAAATGGAGATTAATGTCTTATAAAAGTCAGGCTTCAAAATAAAAACATATACCGAATTTGACTTTATTTCCTTGGTAAAAAGTACCTAACTCCAATCTACTTTCCCTGTAAGTGACTGGAGAAGTCCCAATAGTAAATTAGGTGCAAACAATAACCTACCCAGGGGAGTAAATATCAACAGACCATATGTGAAGTTGGCATTTTACATTGCTTAAAGCAACATTCCAGAAGTAGAGCGATCTGGTCCTCGGGGATCTGTAACTTTCATATCATGTAAATTCTAAGGACCGGTGAGAGGAGACCACAAAGCAGGGCAGAAACAAAACACGAAACGTATCTGGAAACCCTACACCTGTGTGGACAGATAGTCAACAGTTCAGCAGTATCTGACACACTGCAAACCTCTTACACATACAATTTACCTCATAAAAAATATCCATTATGTTATGTGGTTACTCACATATTTGGGAATACTGTAAAGGGAAGATTCTATTCTAGATTTAACTCCCTTTTCCCCGAGTTACTCCAACCTCACTAAGCAACGGCTAATGGGACAGTTTCAGAAAATAAACACAAGTGGGTTCTTGTGGAGTCAGTTTCAATGGTGGAGCACCCTATGCCACTTGTGTAGTTTAAATTGGCAATGCGTGGATGGAGTTGGGCAGCATGCATAGTCACACAATATGCAAGGTATTTAAGTCACAGGATAAGTATTAATAAAAAAGAGTAAAAACATCAACATTCACACATTAATTGATTACATGAAATAAATTAAACTAAGCCAATCACAAATGTCTCTTCACTCTTGAGTCCTGGTTTATTTCAGTATACACACGATGTAACACTTTCCTAATGCTCTCAAAGTGCTACAAATGAAAACGAAGGCTTTGCATTATAGCTGCTGGATAAAAATACCAACACTGTTGTGTGAAAACACAGTTTCTTTGTTCTTTAGCATCAGTGCACAGGGTATGGCTCCAAGTGGTATGCGATTTAGGAGAGAAAAAAGACACGGTGGCTTGTGAAATACACCCTCTGTTCGTTATTGGCACAAATCAAAGAGAGAGTTCTACTGTCCTTGGTACCTTTATTGGGTCTCCCCCTTAAAGACAGACAATGTTATACATATATGCCTTCAGGGTTAAAGCCAGATGAGACAGGATTCTGTAGAATACGAAGATTACTGGGGAGCTGCCGAGATGAACCAGGTCGCTTCAGGGACCCAGACTGGAATGGCACCTCTAAAGAGGAAACAAACAAGTCATTCAACCTCCTGGTCAACTTAGAGTACTTAGCAATATGAAAAACTGGAACCCGAAAGACAGAACTGCATAGAGCAAAACTGCAAGGCCCTGTGGGCCCAGACTGGGAGGGGACAGATAAAAGCCTCTCAGATGGGAGTCTAGTTGATAAACCAGTTTTCAGTGATTTGAACAGCGCATGACCTTTGTAAGAGGTAAGCATTTGCTTCTCTGAGATGGTCACACTATATGCAGACATAGATTTGAAACTGTCCTTCAAATTATCAGCTCAAAAACTTTTAGAAGGGGAAGAAGGGAAGGAGAGGGGCATTCGGAACAAAGAGAAGCTAAAATTCAAATAATAGACTATGACACATATATACTTCCAGAAAAATTTTTATAATGAAGCAGTTTAAAAGTAATGGTGTAAGATCTGGTGATTACACGCTCACTTAAGAAAATAAGTAACTTGAAGTTACTGATTTTTCCTGGAAACAGGAAGTGTATTAGAAAAATGTACAGGGCCCACTTAAAAGTATAATACTAATAGTATTAAAAGGATAATACTCTGATAATACTCTAAACTGAAAGCAGTTTATCCAGAGTTAAGTAGTGAGGGCCCGGTGAGGTGGCTCACACCTGTAATCCTACAACTCTGGGAGACTGAAGCAGGTGGAGTGCTTGAGCTCAGGAGTTCAAGAACAGCCTGAGCAAGAGCTAGATCCTGTCTCTACTAAAAATAGAAAAACTAGTTGGGCATGGTGACACATGCCTATAGTCCTAGCTACTCAGGAGGCTGAGGCAAGAGGACTGCTCAAGTCCAAGAGTTGGAGGCTGTTGTGAGCTATGATGCTGTCATAGCACTCTACCCAGGGCAACAGAGGGAGACTCTGTAAAACAAAAACCAAACAAACAAACAACCCCCCCTCCAAATAATAAAGTCAAACAGTGAGAATAAAAGGAAAAAAGCACGCTTATCAACATTTATCAACCTTACCCCTTTGTATGTCCACATGGGAGGACTCTATTTCAATGGGTTCCGCTGGCAGAACAGTAACTTTTGTCCCCGTTTGCTGGATAAATTGCTGGAGATTGACTTGCCGCAGCTCTTTGGTCAACTGCTCCAATTCTTGTTCTTTGTCCTAGATGGAAATTTATTATTCTTTTTAATTTGAGGATTCACTGTCAATCAGTTCAAGATATCCTAGTGACAAGTCCGTCTGTGGCAGGGGTTAATGAGGAATACCTGCTTTCACAAGATCACATTTATATTGACACAATGGGATAAAAACATCACTTTCATTCTACTGCATAGGCTAAAAAACACACAAAGACATAGCTTCTTCCATCTGTCCTTTTAAATGTGATGCTTTCCTCTGGAACACCATTATGCACCCTTATGAAATAAATAGATGCCTATAAATTTTCATTAACAAAATACGGGCTCCTATCCATCCTAGCAGTTATTTCCCTGTTATTCACTTCATAAATGACTGTAAAATTAATTATAGTTGGATTCTTGAGATTTAGAGTACTTGTTTTTTGCTAACTGTTTACATTTTCATGGGCTACATCTTATAGATGAGAAAAGTAAGATTCCCGTAAGATTCTCACTATGAGGTTCTTAAATTCCTGACAAAGACAGATCTGAGAAATACAGGGCCGTAATGAGGGATACCAAGTTTGGACAACTGGAATGCTCCAGAAGCAGGGTGGCATTTTAACAGCTTTTTACCTCTTTTTCTCCTGTATTGAATTATAAGAATAACTGGCAGCACCCCTACCCTCCAGGGCTGGGTGTGTCCAAAGGGTTTGGTAGGGGTTGGGAAGGGAAGAGAAAGCCGAATTCAGTGGTGTTCTCCACGTAACCTGTGTAGGGGATACTTGGTGATAATGTAACACCACCCCCTTTCAAACAGGTGGTGGGATTTACTACTTACAACTGCTCCAAATTGGTGTTCCCTGTAACATCAAAGGCAACACATGAATCCACCAAGTAAATACTGACAAATCAGAGGCTAACAACCTTCTACTAGATAAGAAAATCCTGATTTTTAAAATTCTGGTGATAGTTTTTATTTCTCAACTACACTTAGTGACAGAGAAAGGACATCACATTGGTTTTTCCTAAACTCTCAGCTTTCCCTGATTATGGAATTGTTCATATTCTAAAGAAACTCTTTTTAAACTTCAACGGGGGGTGGGGGTGGGGGGGGGCGGGTGCTACTATGGAATCTTGTTACATTGTAGACCTTGAATTTCTAAAACTGTGCGCTAAAGTCGCCTGCCATGGACTACCAGGGTGCCCAACGATGCTACAAGTATGCATGAACATTTGTTTTTGGCTAATCAGGTTTTGTTCGTGTTTGTGTATTTAGCTTTTGTTAGTGTTTCGGGATTTACTGTGTAGCCCAAGACAACTCTTGTTCTTTCAACATTCAGCAGAAACAAACAAACAAACAAACAAAAAGATTGGACACTCCTGGACTACACTTAACAAGTTTCTAAACCAGCACGGTCCGCAGAAGTTCCTCTAGCAGTGCAAAAGTTCTGTAGTTCTGCTACTGTGCCTAAAACCAGAATTTTAAAACTATTTAATATGTGTGACTAAAAACAGAATTTTAAAATTATTTAACATTTTAAAGCATCGTAGTGAATACTATTTAATTTTAATTGGTTTAAATTTAAATAGCCATATTATAATCAGTTGTGTTTCTTTCTCAGCTCATCTGTTAGAGACCCATCCTTCTTTGCAATCCCCACAATCAATCACAGTGTCTTTTCAAGAATGAGCATCGAAGAAGTAACAGTTGAGTGATCAAGGTCCAAGGAGGGAATATAAATCTTCTTACATACAAACTAGAGAGGGGATGAACTGGAGAGGAATCTTCGTGCCCCCTCCTCAGGAAAGCAAAGGGTTGTCTGGAGAGGGGAGGAGGGAGGGGGACTACTTACAACCGAGAAAGAAGCTGGGCTGGCTGACAACAGCGCACACGTGACCGATAGGCCGTCCACTCGCATGTCAACCCTTGGTCGACAAATTCTACAGGAATCTCTTCGTGCTTCGTTTTCCCTGCCACTAACAGGACCAGCTCAGACTCACTATCTCACTGGGAGTCTACTCAGCTCCGAGACACTGCTGTCTTACACCCAGTTATCTAATGCTACAACTGCCATGGTAAAAAAAAGCGCCTCTTTGTGGAGCAAGGATTAGTGGCATTAGGTTTTTTCCTTTTTCTGGTCTCAGATTTAAGCTTCGCCCTAAGTCACAAGAATTCTACAAAACTTTGTAAGCAAAGCTACGTTTCTAATTCTTTAAATATCAGGGGAAATGGACAATCATGAAAGAAGATGACAATATACTAATTCTTGGAAATAGAAGAAATATTCTATTTATATAAAAGATTCCCACCTGTAATCGTTTGGTGGCTTGTCCAAGAGATCGTTCCACGGCTTTAATGCCATTTTCCAGCCTCAGACTCTGTTGACCTTGGATGTCAATTTCCCCTTTGACCTTACCGATCTTTCCTTTGACCTCTTCCTCATTGACTTGTGCCTCCTGAACTTCCCACTGTAATTTTTCTGCTTCAAGACCACTTTCCATAGTCTGGATCTGTGCCAAATAGTCCTTTAATTTGGTTTCACATTCTGTTATTTTCTGTCTTATTTCTTGAAGTTGATCCTTCAGCTGTTTTTCATTTTC
>CAUYPK010029067.1:0-13377 GCA_963574355.1 Loris lydekkerianus
GTAGCAGGGGAAGAAGGTAGGGTGAAAAACAATGTAGGCCCGTCCACAGGGGATTTTCTAGAATTTCTTTTCTTCTCTTTTCTAGATCTTCTTGGAGTGTTTTGACTTGTTTTGCACGATCTCAGATCTGTTGGCATAAAAATCTTTTTTGATTTAGATTTTACTCTTTTAGATTTTGGTAGGTTTATTATTACATATATTGTTGCTTTGATTTAAAATTTATTTTCTATTTTGTTGTGGAAGGTTATTGTCCTTTCTTATCATTCTGAAATTTGCTCTAGTTTTAAAAATTGTGTGTCTTGTATCTGTACAACTTAGAATGAAATAAATATCAATAACTTAACTCACCTTCCACCTTAAGGAACAGGATAGTACTATCCATGATTTCATCTCCCCTCCACCCGCAGACCCCACAGAACAAATTGCTATGCCTATTACTGAGTTATTCATGTTTCTTTATGGTTTTTTTAATAAATACATATACCCCTATACAATGTCTTTGTTTTGCCTTGAAATTTATAAATGAAAACCTAATTTATGTATCTTTCCTTTGCTCAAGCATTACTTTTGAGAATGAGCTACATTAATGTATGTAGCTGTAATTCATTCTTTGGTACTGATAAGGGTTTCTCCCATTCGGGCCTGAAAAAATCCTCCATTGTCTAGGCCTAAGAAAACAGACTTTTTCTCTCCAAACTGCACCCTGTGAATACAAGCAAGACAAGAGAAAAGCAGTATTTCATGTAAGCTGTGCCTCTTCTGGAGTAGACTTCCTGCCATTTTTGCCCTGAGCTGGAAAGTACTACACCCATTTGTTAATACACTCATTCATTTGCTAATCAACATTGAAGTTTGCCATATCACAGCCAAATATAATTCTCAAAATCTCTCTATTTACAAAAAACAGTATCAAACCCCTAGACAAAAAGACTTGTGTGGGGATTTCCCATTTGAGTCTGCCACTCTTGCCAGATGCTCTAGTGTCTTTCCTTCCTTCTACTCCTTTTAATCTAATAAATCCTATCTTATCACTGATCTCTGTGGTCTGTGGGTTCATTCTTCAAATCTCTGAGACCAAGGACCTATTGCACAAAGTACCACTGCAGAGTTTTCAATGTCTAAATTCACTGTTAGTTATTTAGAATTTCTGTTGTTAATTGATATGATAAGTTGATTTCAGTAATTTTCAACAACAACTGGTGTTGCTATAAACTTTCTTATATGTGTGTCTTGATACATATGCACTGATTTCCATAAAATAACTGTTCTCACGGTGTGATCCTTAGGCCTGTAGCATCAGTACCACTTGGGAACTTGCTAGAAAGGCAAGTTCTGTCCAACACCATCCAGTCCCATTGAATTAGACATTCTAGGGATGGGACCAAGAAATCTTTGGTGGTTAAGTTTTTTAATTAATAAATGCTGTTATAGAAAAACACTGATTCTGTAAGTTAATATTATACTTTACCATATTCTTGGACTCTCTTATTATTCTAATATTACCTAAGAGTTTTATACCTTAGTTTTCTGACAGAAGCACTAAAACTCTGCTCTAAATTGTCTCTCTGGAGTATCAAATGTACTTTTTAGTGAAGACAGTGAAAAATATTTGGGTGCTTACGTGAATAACACAAACTGAACAAATACTAGTATTCTCCAACTTAATATACAGGGTTCTATGATTAAGTTTACAAATTCATCTTAGAAAAAGTGCTACATACATCATTTCTGGATACCACTATGGTCACCTTCTAAGTTCTCCCCTTGGGAAGCTACGCACTGATGCCAGACTGTACTCCATCCTTCAAAGCAATTTTGAAACTCTTTCTCTAGAATGACCATCATATATTGTTATATGAGGTCTGACAATTCAATTCGTGAACCCATCCTAGATAGAGGGTGGACAGTGCTTTGTCATCATTGCATAGCTTCCCAAGGGAGACTTTTCTTAGTGATATTCAGCAATGTGGTACATACATACAGCATGCTTTTTAGAACCAGTTTTCAAACTTAATTTGGATACTTAATTTTTATACTTCAAACTGAAATCCTTAGGACATGGCAAAAAGTGAAATTAAAAATCATAATTTCATTTCGCCAAGCTTGGAATGTTCTTGAGCTCTGTGTCCTCTACTCATTATTATGTCTCTACTCTGTCCAGCATTTATTCAGTGGGCAGCTTCTCACCCTGGTCCACATTTAATTGCTTTTTTAAGGCCAGAAAATCAGTGTTCAATACTGATTTACAGCCTATATTTTCTTTGTGATTAAAAAAATGAACATTTTGAAAACAGCTATGGGCCCTGCATTCTCCTCAGTATATTAACTGTATTATTTAAATTTACTTTATAAGAAGCATAAAACTTGTTGCGGAATCTTGATTGATTAAAACGCAAATACGTGATAAGACTCCTTTTTAGCCCCAATAAACATTAGTAACCACTTCTATTTTCTTACCTTTAGGGAATCTAAACTTTTCACGGAATTGACTTTATTCTTTCCATTGTTTCTAGAATGGTTTACTGTAATTGAGATTTTTTTTTTTCTCAGAAAATCTTCATTTAGTATTAATGGTCAGCCTTTTACTTGGCTATAATAAACACGTAATTATTTTTTAAATTATTCAGCTTTTAGAAATGCACTAGGATGTTCAGCTCTGCATTGGGCACAGAAAATGATTGAACTCATTAAGATTAAGAGGAAAGGAAACTGAATCACTGAATAGTCTTTACAGCAAAATATAATCATTTTATTAAATTCCAAGATATGAGTTTGCTTGTATTTCATATTATCTGCACTATTAAATCTAGTTGAAACATGGAAAACAAATCAATTCATTAAATTGGAAAGTGCACAAGTATTACTGAGAAAGCTCATGCTTGCAGTGGCATTTCTAAGCTCTGTGATGGAAAAGAACTAAATGCTAGAAGAAAGTAATGGTACAACAGCAAGAAGAAAAAAAAAAAAAAAACTAGAAATGCCAACAAAAGTCCAATAAGAATTATTATAGAATTATTTAAATAATTTATTCATTGTAGTCTTAAAATAATTTAGTCATACTGTGATAAAATTGATAGTTTTAGAAGGAATCTAAATGATCAACTTCAGCAGTGTAATAAAAGGAAGTTACATAATTTTTATTTTCATTTTTATTACTCTTTTTCTAGTGCTGTCTCCATAATATTCATTGTTAATGAAGAGATCAGTTCAGTACTGCACAGACTCTGTCTCTGTCAAAATGTTTATTAGGATCTTCACATGTAGGTCTTATGTTCATGAAAGATAATGCTTTCTAAGTTATATTCTTTTACGCATCTTATCAAACTGTTCATGATCGGAACTTCATATATTTAACACTACTTATTCAATTCTTAGATAAAAGTAGGGAAAATTAAAAATACATTTAAAGAAAATGGTTGCCTAAAAATGATGGAAGCCGATCCAAAATTTTAATCTTATAAATTTTACATAGCTGTTTTTAGAACATTTCAAACACCTTCAATAACAGACAAAACACAAAATATCACAGTTCTCATTGTAATCCTTATATTTATATGAAAATAATAATATCAGTGGTTTAATTAATTTCTTAATTATCTCCATGTATTCTCATATCTTCTACGAATTATAGTAATAATAAAATAAATCATAATTATTTCTATATATTTAGAATGATATTAACTTTATCAGACTTAAGTAAAATAGACTACTTTTAATGTGTGTATGTGCCCAGGGTTTAAGTAGTGGGTTACTTTTATAATTGACTCTTGGAAAAGATGTAGAATTTGCTAGGTTTGCAAAATGAAGGTGTCAGAAGCAAAAGTTTTTCTTTAATCTTCTCTTGTCCTCTTGCCTCTTAATCCATTTTTCTCTGAGGCTAGCCAAAGAAAATAACACCCCTCCTCCCAAGTATGGTCATATAAGACAAACCCATTTTTTCCAAAATCCAGCCATAAAACCTAAAATTTGCTGTGTAGAAACTAGTCATAAAGAAAGTATCTTGGGCTGGGTGTGGTGGCTCCCACCAGCAATCCTAACACTCTGTGAGGCAGAAGAACCACTTGAGCTTAGGAGTTCTCCAGACCAGCCTGAGCAAGACTCAGACCCATCCCTACTAAAAATAGAAAAATTAGCCAAGTGTTGTAGCAGCTCCCTGAAGAGCTACTTGGGAGATTGAGGCAGGAAGTTCATTTGAACCCAAGAGTTCAAATATGCTGTGAGCTAGGGTGACGCCAAGGTACGTTAGCCTGGGCAAGACTGTAATAACAAACAAACACCCAGAATTATTTGATCTATTTTGTCTGATGGTGGGTCTGAAGATTCCAGAGAAGATTATGTCCCACATCCAGAAAGAAAGACTATATAGTCAAAGAGGCAGAAAAAATAAATAAATAAAAAGGAATCCAGGAAGACCGACCTTGCTGATTTATTACCTAGTCTGTTAGCATTAGCTTGTACCCATTTTCTCCAATCATATTTCTACAGTTTCCATATTTTCTTGAACCTAAGAATAAAATAGACAACACCCTTATGTCTTTGGTCTCTACACTAGCAAATCTAAACATTCATGACTCTGTAGACCAGCTTGCTATAGTCAAAGTCCATGTTTACCTTGATAAATCTTTTCAAACTTACATTTTCACTAAAGCATAATTCTTGTGAAAGTTCTTTCTTTTTCCTTTTGTACTATTATTATTAGCTTAACTTTGCAGAAATTATCTAATCAATTGGCCAGTTTCTTATTTCATATTAACCTGGTCAGAAAATACCATGGAAAAATTATGTCTGTCCTTCTAATTAACAGTATCATTCTGAAGTTTTACTTCCGAGACCACAAAGCTCTATGTTTACAATTTAGAACAAAGAACAAAGCTCTATGTTTCTATTTAGAACATCAGGTTAATCCATAATATTTGGAAAATATTGTCTGAATTTCTTTCCTTCTTGTCACCTAGGTGATAACTCACAGGTTGTAAAAGCATATACACAAATTACCTACTACTTCTATCTTATAGAGGTGGACACTACTTCTTCACCAGTTTAATATATGAAGGATTTAATGACTTCTGTGAAAAAATTAAAATGAAGCCAAAATGAGGGTGAATAACTTTGCAGAACAGGTTGTAAAAATTCACACTGGCTTCTGTATGAATTGCTGTCTCCCTTTCTTTCTGGTTGGAAAAGCCAAAAGCAAAGAGCACTGAAAGGCCTTCAGTCCGTTGAACCTTGGGGAACTGAGGCCTGCCAAAATTTATGCTCGTTACAAGCAGATGATATTTCAGCTACTGTTGAGCCTGACCACCAACAAGAATCACCATGGTAAGCCATGCCTTGATTCCTTTGAAATTAAAATTAAAAAATTCAGTATGTATTATACATCTGTTTTGTACATTATAAATTATATTGACTTTTTCATGTATTTGTATTATGAGATTTCCCTGACTTTTGATGGAATCACATACTGTATATGCTGAACTTTATCATTCTCATTTTGAGCCAGAATGTTCACAACGAGGCCAAGGAGAGGCTGGTACTTTCAGCCATTCAGCAGTAACTCAAATATCTTTGATTCTTCTGATTTAAAATCACTAAAACAATCTAACAACAGAATGTGAAACTAGTATATGATGCCCCATGATCATTTTAATGTACACATCTATGATTTAATAAAAAAAAAAAAAGAATTTTTCAAACACATATTACTTATCTTTTGGCAGAAAGGGACCATATATAAAGTGTATAGTGATATAATTCATTCAGAAATAAAGATTTTATGGAAATAACAACTAAAAATAAATTTTTTACAACTCAATCATGCAGAAAACTTTTAAGACTGTATTTTGAATATCTAATGATTGCAAAGATAAATTGACATCCTAGGAATAGAATAATTCTGAGGGGAGAGGGTCTGATTGCCTACATTTCATTATTTTTTTCTTACAGTAATGTGAAATTATGGTATTTTTATTTGTATCTATAGGTTCTTAAAAGTAAACTTATCTGTTAACCTTGCTGAACTTTCACATATTATGAAAATCAGTATCTTTCAGGAGTAAAATATACATGTGTGGTACATGTATACTATATGTTGCAAATTCTGAGTATCAACATCACCACCCAGTAAATCCCTAAGACCTTAAAGAAAATATCATAGATAACTTGAGTATAGGATTTTAAAAAGCATATCTTCATTCAAATTTTGGAATCAACTGGCTAATACTGTTTTAGCCCACATGAAAGTCAACACTGACTTTGAAAGCATAAAGTATTTTGTTTGTCCTCACACGATATGACTCCAGATTTTAGAAACTTTACAAACTACATATTCATTTCATATTATTATTTATAAGATACATTGCACTGTCAATACTACAAAGTTGGAAAGTGGAATTACAAATGTTAAAATATACTTTTTAAATTATCTTCTTGGTTTATTCTATCTCTGTGTCTTTTTATTTTTCCTTAACTAAAAAGAACATTCATCAGGAGTTTTATGGGAAGAATATAGAACTCAATATTTTTAAATTTTAACTTTGAATGAAATAAGAAGTAGAAATATATAATTCACTGAGTCATCCACATGCCTTGAAGATATCTAGTTGCTAATATTTACTTGGCCTTAGTTTGGTCATCCACTAGAAATTTTCAGGAAGGGACATAAAAGGAAGAAAAAACTCTCTCTCTCTGTTTCTATTTCTCTGTCTCTCTTCTTCTCCTACCCTCACTTCCTTCACATTTTTTCTTGTCTCACTGTCATTTTCTTTTTCTTTCTCTTTTGGTTTTGTAAAGATAGTGCCTTTGTAGAATTGCAATTTAAAAGAGTGCAATAAAGGAATTATTGGTAAAGGCAAAGTCCCATTTCATTTGTATATTTTGAAAGTTTTAATTGTAATTGTATTAACTATTCTATTAGGTTTCATACTATTAATTCATATTACTATTCTTCCATATCCAAGAGCAAGTCGATCTGAAGACAACAGCAACTTGAATATTGACTGTTTTCTAAATTGTCTTATTTGTGCCCCTCCCAGATTATTTTTTAATAAATTGGAAAAAAAAGCAGCAATCTTGAATACATATTAGGAATGATTACTCAGGGTGTTTTTAGTATGAATTAATGGAAGCCTTGCAGAATTTGTCATCTACAGGCTCAATCACAGCCAGATGAAGTACTTACAAACATTTCCTTGGAAATTTTTTATAACTTGTCCCCTGCACATATTTCAGGTCACTGGTGTTTTTTCAGCTTATCTCTCCATTAATTCCACCTAGAGGAAGATATTCTGATTATCTATCCTGAAATAAGAACGTTTCATCCTTAGTGGATGACTTGGCTCTCCACCTTGCCTATCTTGGAATTACTTGTAAGATATCCATTTTGATTTTATTATATTATGTATTACTCCTATTTTAATGTGCTTTGGGAATTTCTTTTACTTAATAAAAAGCCAAGACTTGTTCAATATGTGGAAAGTGACTTTCCATATAAAAATGTTATTTTATATACAGTATCCTTATCTGTAATAACTTAGTCATTAAAAATCATTGTTTTAACAAAGACAATTATCTCTGGAATCTGATCCTTTCCCTTCATTTCTACTTAGTGCAGGTAGTTGTTTCTTCTTGATTGAATTATCATATACACAATTTTAGCTGGTTTCCATACTACCTGTACTCTCTTGCTATATTATTAAATACTCTCAGCTCAAATAATGGCAACTGTCTAGTATATTTTAGAATAATTTTTGCGGTTTAACACCAGGGACAGCTAATATAACTAACTTCTCCATATTTACTCTGTGATCCAGACCATAGTAAGTAGCCTGACGCCTCTGGTTATCTTCCATGATTCCTTATGCCAACATGCTGTTGCTTATGATTTTCTCTAGTGCAGAAATTGTGAAGAAAAAGATTGTGAAGTTGGGGAGAGAGAGAAGCTTGGGATCATTCTCCATCTTCCCAACTCCACATCTTTTAATACATTATATCCTAAAAATGAAATGACACACAGCTCCTGTGATTTTTTTTTTTCATGATCTAGAATTATTCTCTTCATAAATGTTATGATAGCACTTAATGTGTCTCTTCCTAAAGACTCTAATCATTTTCTACTGTCTTTCAGTTATTTGTGTTTATGTTTTACTTCTCCTAATAGACACATATGTGAGAGCTGGAAACATTTTTTATTTATCATTGAATCACCCCAAAGAAAAGTCCAATGTCTTTCACAAAGCAGGAACTCAGTAATTATATTTGAAGGGGAAAGGGAGAATTAATAAATTATGCTAAATATATATAGCTGGAACAAAAAGACTCAAGATATTTTGGAAACATTTAAAAAAACACCTATGGTTGTAAGAACAAATACGTATATTTATTCATCTAATATTTTCCACAGCTAAAAAGTAGCTGATTTATACATTTCCCAATTCTAGAATTTTGAGTAATTTTAACTTTTGCTAAATAATCACAGTAAAAAGTTCATGGACTAGATTAATAAGTACCTATAAGTGTTTGAATTTTTTTTGTATATTTTAATTTTCCTTAACATTAACCCCCCCAAATTAGAAAAAATATATACATATAAATATTATATATAGCATTGTGGTTTTGCATAGAGTTGATGAATCATCTGTTTTTTTGAGAAATAAATATATATGAGAAAATATAAGTTATTTCTGACTCTAAATATAGTTAAACACAAAAGGAGATGTTAAGTTCCAGATATTAAGTTTTAAGAGAAGTATTAAATTGCACTAGGACTTTTTAATTTAGATTGTGTGTTGTTGTTGTTGTTGTTGTTTTAATCTATTAAAAATTGGTAGTAGGAATAAAGAATAAGTCTATTCTTAAAAAATTCTAAAATGTATTTCTTAGTCTAACATGCACCTATGACTGGCCATTTTATGGCCTCCTTTAAGTACTCACATTACTAAATAAGTAATTAACCACTAATTAACAAACATTGTTTTAATGTATCATGTTAAAGAGAAGAAGTTTTAACTAAATATTTCCACATTTTTTAGTTAAATCCATAAGCAGATTTTTGACCCTAATTATCCAGTTTAAAAATCACTAATTTAAGTAGTTTGAATAAATGTAAAACAGCAAAGCAAGCTCCCTGGTCTTTTCTTCCCTCTTCTACTTCATAGATATATTTTTTTGACATTGTATTAGCTGTCTCATGTTGTGTAACAAATCTCTCCAAAACCTAAGTGCTTAAAAAATTGTAATCATTGTACCACTCATAACTTTTGTGATTCAGAAATAATAGAACAACCTGATTATACAATGCTGATTCAGAGTGTTTCATAAGGCTGCAATCAGTTATAATCTGAGGCTGCAGTCAGCTGAAGGCTTCACTGGTAAGGAGGGGCCATTTTCAAGATGGTTAACTTACACAGCTAGCAAATTGGAAGGCCTTCATTTTTCTCCACATGGGCCCCTCTCTAGGTTTGCTTAAGTGTCCTGATTGCATGGCATTTGGCTGCTTCAAGGACTAGATCAGAGCAAAAAAGATTTAACCTTTTGCCTGTGAACAACACCTATAGGTGTTTGGTTGGTGAGAACAATGCCTGTAGGCTTTGTTGATTTTACAAACAAAAACTTGAAGACAATCTGAAAGTTGTACGCTGGCTTTGGTTGCTGTTTCCTTAGCTATACAGAAGCTTTTTAGTTTAATTAAGTCCCATTAGTTTATTTTTGTTGTTGTTGCAATTGCCATGGAAGTCTTCTTCTTAAAATTGTTCCCCAGGCTGATATCTTTCAGTGTTTTCCCCACACTTTCTTTCAGGATTTTTACTATTTCGCAGCTTAGATTTAAATATTTTATCCATCTTAAATCAATTTTTGTAGGTAGTGAAAGGTGCGGGTCCAGATTCAGTCTTTCACATGTGATTACCAGTTCTTCCAGCACCATTTATTAAATAGGGATTCTTTTCCCCAGTGTATGTTCTTGTTTGGTTTATCAAAGATGGGGTGGCTGTAAGAGGTTAGTTTCACCTCACGGTTTACTATTTGGTTACAAATGTCAAAGCAAACAGACAACTTTCAGAATGGGAAAAGATATTTACATATTATGAATCGGACAAAAAATTGATAACTAGGATTTATAGAGAACTCAATCAACAAAAAAAGAGACTCAACAATCCTATATGTCACTGGCCAAGACACATGAATAGAACCTTCTCTACAAAAGGTGAATGATGTTAGGTATCAGCCCCAAGAATGCAATGGATTCCCTTCCAGTGGCTTGGTCGAAACCACAGGATGAAGAAAAATGAAAAAAGAGTTAGCCAGGAGTCTATATGCTCTTCTTCTTGCATTTTAATCTAGCACACATCATTTTTTTCCAGGCTAGCTCTGTTTTTATTTCATACATCACTATTAAATCATAAATCTTAAGACGGAAAGGCAAACAATTCCATTATGGTTCTTGCTATGCTTGCGTTTCCTAAAAAAACTATTTCTTTAACTAACTGCATTAATTGGATGGATTTCCTTTTTACTTTTATTGCTGTAAAGTATTTGTGATCTCTAATGCAAGCAGAACATGGAACCATGAAAACAGTTCGAGAGCAGAACATCAGAGAAATCCCCAATTAGGCCACATGCACAAATCACAGGAGTGACAATTAACACTCAAGAAATTGTTGCTCAGAGACCTCCAGAAGAGCTGCCCTGCGACCGGGGAGGTACCCACTGGGAATTCCAGAAGCGCTGCGCCACGAGCCATGATTGCTGCCTGCCAGGACCTCTGAAAGAGCTGTGCCATGACCCTTGATCACCTCCTGCCTGAAACTCCAAAAGAACTGCACAGAGACCCACGGCCTCTGCATACCCAGACCAGGAACTCTGGGAGCCAAGCAACCCTGTGTCCTCCCTCCTGTACCCTCCCAGCCTCCACACCAGCCCTCTTGTCTGGCCAGGGACTCCAGTAGCTGTGTGCCCCCTGGAGCTCTCCCTCCCTCTGCATGGAGCCCTTCTCCTGGCCTGAGACTGCTGGAGCCTTGGGCTCTTTGTACCAAAGTCCCTGAGCACCAGGCACTCCCAGAACCATGTGCACCACCCCCTGCCCTGTTACTGGATCCAGGTGTGTCACACTCCGGAGCTGCTCCCACAACCAGAACTCTCTGGCTGAAGCAGCTCCAGAGGAGCTAGACAGGGTCGCAGCAACAATAGAGTGATCCCGCTGGGGTCTAATCTTGGAGAGGCACCTCCCCAACACTGAGGACGGCCAGAGGCAATGGTGAAAAACAATCATGAGGCAAAATCAATGGAAAAACTCTGGCAATAGGAATAATCAGAGTAGATCAACTCCCCCAAGGATCAATGGGGTAGACACAGCACAAGATCCCATGCACAAATAAATAGCTGAGATGTCAGAAATCAAATTCAGAATCTGGATAGCAAATAAGATCAAATTAGAATTCCAAGCAGTAATCCAAGAGATGTCTCAAGAATTTAACGAATTCAAAGACCAAATAACCAAAGATTTTGACACATTGATACAAGAAGTTGCAGCCCTCAAATGTCTGAGAAACACAGTAGAATCCCTCAGTATTAGAATGGAGCAAGCAGAGGAAAGGATTTCTGACATTGAAGACAAAGCTTTCAAATGCTCCCAACTCTCAAAGAGGAAGAGAAATGGGGGGCAAAAACAGATCACTCTCTCAGAGAGCACTGGGATAATTCGAAGAAAACCAATATTCATCTTATAGGGATCCCCGAAAGTGACAAAATCAATCACATCCTAGGCCACAAATCTAACATCAGTAAATTAAAAAAAAAAAAAAAAAATAGAAACTATTCCTTACATCTTCTCAGACCATCATGGAATAAAACTTGAATTCAAATAACAACATAAATCTGCATATTCATACAAAAACAAGGAAGCTAAATAACCTTATGCTGAAGAATAGATGGGTTATAGATAAAATTAAGAAGGAATTCACCAAATTTTTGGAACAAAACAACAAGGAAGACACAAATTATCAGAACTTCTGGGATACTGCAAAGGCAGTCCTAAGAGAGAAATTTATAGCACTGCAAGCCTTCTCAGGAAACTGAAACAGAGGAAGTTAATAACTTAATGGGACATCTCAAGCAACTGGAGAAGGAAGAACATTCCAACACCCAACCAAGCAGAAGTAAAGAAATAACCCAAATCAGAGCAGAATTATATGATATTGAAAACTAAAGAATCATACAACAGATCAATAAATCCAAAAGTTGATTTTCTGAAAAGATCAATAAAATAGATAAATCCTTGGCCAACCTAACCAGATAAAAAAAGAGTAAAATCTCTAATTTCATCATTCAGAAATGGTAAAGATGAAATAACAACAGGCCCCTCAGAAATTCAAACAATCATTAACTAATATTACAAGAAACTTTCCTCTTAGAAATATGAAAATCTGAAAATCGACCAATACCTGGAAATATGCCACCTACCAAGACTTAGCCAGAATGAAGTGGAAATGTTAAACAGGCCTATATCAAGTTCTGAAATAGCATCAACTATACAAAATCTCCCTAAAAAGAAAAGCCCAGAACCAGATGGCTTTACATCAGAATTCTACCAAACCTTTAAAGAAGAACTAGTACCTATATGACTAAACCTCTTCCAAAATGTAGAAAAAGAAGAAATACTACCCAACACATTCTACCAAACAAATATCACCTTGATACCTAAACCAGTGAAAGACCCCACAAGAAAAGAAAATTACAGACCAATATCACTAATGAATATTGATGCAAAAATACTAAATAATATCCTAACAAACAGAATCCAACAACACATCAAAAAAAAAGTATACACCATGACCAAGTGGGATTTATCCCAGGCTCTCAAGGCTGGTTCAATATATGTAAATCTATAAATGTAATTCAGCACATAAACAAACTAAAAAATAAAGACCATAGGATTCTTTCAATTGATGCAGAAAAGCTTTTGATAATATCCAGCATCCCTTCATGATCAGAACATTTAAGAAAATTGGTATAGAAGGGATCTTTCTTTCTTTCTTTTTAGAAGGGACATTTCTTAAACTAATAGAGGCCATTGACAGAAAACCCACACCCAATATTGTACTGAATGGAGTTAAATTTAAATCATTTCCACTTAGATCATGAACCAGGCAAAGTTGCCCATTGTCTCCATTGCTCTTTAACATTGTAATGGAAGTTTTGGCCATTGCAATTAGGGAAGAAAAGGTGATCAAAGGTATCCACATTGGGTCAGAAGAGATCAAACTTTCACTCTTTGCAGATGACATGATCGTATATCTGGAAAACACTAGGGATTCTACTACAAAACTTTTAGAAGTGATCAAGGAATATAGCAATATCTCAGGCTACAAAATCAACACCCATAAA
>CAUYPK010029072.1:0-24097 GCA_963574355.1 Loris lydekkerianus
ATGAAAGAGGTAAAATCTCCATCTTTCTTTAAGGCTGCATAGTATTCCATGGTATACATGTACCACAATTTGCTAGTCCATTCGTGGGTCGATGGGCACTTGGGCGTCTTCCATGACTTAACAATTATGAATTGGCCTGCAATAAACATTCTGGTACAGATGTCTTTGTTGTATTGTGACTTTTGGTCTTCTGGGTATAAGGCTACCTGGTACCAATGAATGGGCTCAACAGTTAACCGATACTAGTGTTTGCCTTCCCTGAATTCTCATCCAAGTCCCTCCTTCCTTAAATGTCAGGTCTTTTAGACTCTCCCCCTAAACATCTCAAGCAGAAGTTGCCTGGAAGATACCTAGAATATAGTGCCATAAGATCAATGCTCAGTGAAAAATTACGTCACCTGACACCAAAGGCAGCTCAGGGACACAGACAGTGGTTTATGCTGTTCAGAGGCAACACCCAGAGTAGGTACTGAGACCTGACAAGGGCACAGTGGCTCTGTGGCATGCCTATGACCAGGCTGGACCCCTGAACCAAAACCCCCTTCCTGAGGAAAGCCACCCTGAGACCCACCCCCAGTCCAGTGTAGAGCCTGCAGGCTTCATGGCACAATTATCAGCTCAGACCAAGATGACTAGCTGAGCTCCTTTTCAAGTTTTGAGCACCATTATACCTCCCAGATTTAGGTGAACCCTTGGGAAAGGACAG
This sequence comes from Loris lydekkerianus, assembly GCA_963574355.1. Lineage (NCBI taxonomy): Eukaryota > Metazoa > Chordata > Mammalia > Primates > Lorisidae > Loris > Loris lydekkerianus. The sequence continues at coordinate 707 of CAUYPK010029072.1, forward strand.
GCTGAAATTAAATGGCTGACCAAGTGGGATGAAAGACTGCAACAGACCAAGTTTCAAAGAAAATAAAGAAGAAGTGGATCGTTATGCAGAGCTGCCTTTCTGGCCTGGAAGCCACACGTTACGTGAGCAAAGGGTAGAAACCATCTGCTAACACCAAAACACAATGGTCAAAATCTCTGTAGAAACATGTTAAATTCACTTGGCGCTTGATTTACCTCAAATGTGAGTTAACACATTGAGATGTTATTATTCATTTATCAATAAATTTCCTAACAAAGATAATTCAGTTTTCCTGAGAGTTCAAAACAACCACTCATATAACACAATGCTAAAATTTATTGATAGCAAAACGTAGTAAAATAATCCTAGGACAATTTGACATGCATCAAAAGCTTTAAATCATAGATATACTTTGGCCAACTGATTCGATTTCTGGGCCTTTGTCCTAAAGAAATTCCCATATATATATGAAGAAGTTGCTATTAATTTTCATTATCGTATTGTTCATAGAAATTTAAGTTTCACCAGCATGAACTTGATTAACCAAACTTCATTTCAATGAAGTATTAATACTATGTATTTATCTATTAAAATAATTTTGTAGAAAATTGTACAAACCACAGAAGACTTTCATGACCCACTGCTAAATGAAATAAACAGGTTATAAGTTGTCGTTTACAGGAAGTCCCCAAGTTACAGACATCCACCTTATCTGGAACTCATACTTACAAACGGAGGCTATTACAGTTAAGTCCCTGAGATATAAACATCTGACTGATACACTTCTCCTACTTAGGAACAGAAGCTATTACACATAATAGGTAAAAGTACCTGTTCCAAGTTACATACGATTCAACTTAAGAACCCACCTCGTTTGTAACTGGGGAAACTGCCTGTATGATGTAATTTTATGTTCTCAGTCACACCCACTGTGTTACTGGCTCATTTTACTGTTGGGATTCTGAAGGGGAAGGAAAGGATTTGGTCCCTTGGTATTTGAAGAGGGAAGGGGAGGGAAGTGCACACCTAGAGCCCAGTGTTTTAGGAAAGTGCTGTGCTGGTTGTCAAACTAAATGTCTCAGGAACACAGTACAACTAAGCGCTGAGAAAGGAAAGAGGCTTCAGAGATAGATCTCACTCCATAAAAATGGATTAAGTTCTTGCTATGTTCAGGGCCTTGGTAACTGAGACAAAGCTCCTGAGTGTCACGTTCCAGAGGGGTAGTTTACATGCAGGCAGATAACACCATCAGTCCTAAGTGCTTTGGTGAAAATGCAAGAGAGGGCAACACACCCCTGCAGGTGGGACTGGGTTATGTTTGATAAAGTGAAGAAGGGCCTTTAATGGACAAGGACATTTGAGAAGTGTCCTAAGAGACGGAGCAGGCGTGGGAAGATCTGGCCTGTTTGGGGCATTAGGGTCTATCAGGGAAGACAGTCTGGCAGCAGCAGACAAATGCCACCAAAAAAAGAAAGGAAAGAAAGAGAAGAAAGAAAGAAAACTACATATAGGAAAGGAGCACCTCAGCAGGGACCGGATCATGTAGCACCTAACAAAATTCTACAAGGAGGCTGAAATTTGGTTTTCCTTTTTTATAGTGAAAATCAGTTCCAATACTGGATGCTACACGTCACTTTGGCTGTGGGTTCCTCAGATATTAACCTACAAAGGGTTGAGCAGCCTCTGGGAGCTGTGCAAACCTGGGACGCTCCCCACGTTTACGTGACATCCTCGTGCAGGAGCCAGGCTGCTCTCTGCTCCTTTCCCCTCAGCACACCTGCTGCTGCGGCAAGCACTGGTGAAATCACCTCTGCTAATTAACAGACATGACCCTTAACAATTTATACGTAGAACAACACACTCCAGATTTTAGGTGGAAAACTGATGGTAGGGAGTTCAGAAGAGAAATCTGGGAGACCACTCAGGAGGTAGTTCATACTCACTGCTCAGATCAGGGAGATGGCAGGAGAAGTGGTGAAAAGTGATCACATTTGAGGTTTCATTTGAGGATAAACAGCCAAAAGATCAGACCGTAATAGAAAAATGAGAGTCAAAGATCATTCCACCAGTTTTTACTTGCTCTACAAGGGTGAATGCAGGTATAATTTATTCATCTGGGAAAGACTGCGTGGGAGCAACGTCAGGAGGAAGGTATACATGCACGTGGTGGAGTCATGGAGTCATGGAGCGCTGAGACGCTAGAGCAAAAAAGAGTGGAAGGCTAATTCAGAAGCCTGGCTGAATGGGGTGCCACACACCAGCAGTGGAGATAATTAGAACACCAGAAACCTGGCACCTTGAGTGAGAAGTAAAAGGAGAAGATTTGCAAGAATGTCAAAAAAGGAAGCAAAAAAGTCAAGGTAATAGCATAAAAAACTCACCTACTTACATTTAATCATGTTTTAAATTAAAAAAAAATTAAAAATCATTTTATAAGATGTCAACATGTTGGAACCATTTAAAATAACCATTTCAAATTATAACTTGCCCCTCCTAAGCACATTTAAAAATCTGATAATTTTTAAAATTCAAGTTTAACTGCTACTTTCTACACAGCTTTGACAATATGAGTAGAAATGTTAAGATTTTTCAAGTATAAACACACAATGGCTAACTTTCTATAAACATCACAAAACTAGAGGTGGTTAGCTGGCTCCGATTTTCCCGTTAAGTTCCAATTTTCATTTCCTTTCTACCTCTGTTCTCTTGTATATTTTCCCTTCAATTTTAAAGAACTCATCTGTGCATGGTGTAATAACATTTCAGTGGAGATGATCTGATAGGATACAAATGCATCTTAAGCTCCACCTGGGCTAATTACTCAGGCTATTACGTTATGCTGCTATCAGAAGCTAAAAGGTAAGTTAAAACATCTCATCATAACTCTTATCTGTCCATAATCTCAGTTGATGAGAAGGGTATTCAGACATTTCATCAAAAGATCTGAGGGGCAAGGCCCCTGTGGCTCAAGCGGCTAAGCCTGTGACACGTGAGCTGGAGGGTTCAAATCCAGCCTGGGCCCACCAAACAACAATGGTGGCTGCAACCAAAAAATAGCCAGGCGTTGTGGTGGGCGCCTGTTGTCCCAGCTACTTGGGAGGCAGAGGCAGGAGAATCGCTTGAGCCCAGGAGCTGGAGGCTGTTGTGAGCTGTGATGCCACAGACTCTACCCAGGGTGACAGCTTGAGGCTCTGTCTCAAAAAAACAAACAAAAAGATCTGAGGTAGCTAAGGTGAAGCTAGTAGAAATTTTGTTTAAATCAAATTTGTAATTAAGTTATAGTTAAATACAAGTACAGGTATATCTTAAAATTTTATTTGAAAATTATGCAAATTTAAAATGAGCCTTTTACAGACTTTAGAATTATGCACATAATTTACATTCAACTACAAAACATCTGCCTTTAGTTAAAAAAAATTAGCAATTCATTCAATTTATGGATTGATTCCCTTAATCTGACAAATATTTTTAGTGGACCTCCCATGTGCCCAGAACTGTGTTAAACACTAGGATAAAAAGTATAAATAAGAAAGGACACAGCTTCTGCTCTGACAAAGGCGGAAAAACTGCAGCTGTTCAGAGTATGACAAGAGACAGGTGGGACTTTGTCCTGTAACAGTTGGTTTGATGTAGTGAAAGTGTTCAGAGAAGGTTTCCAAAGGAACTCACACCTAATCTGAAAGTTAAGAGATACATAGGACTAAAAACTAACTGAAGGGGAGATAAAAGTATTCTAAGGAGAGGCATAAAGCTACAATACCTGTACCAAGAAGGAAAAAACAGTGTGAAGGCCCAGAGGGAGGAAGGCAGCGGTAAGGGGAAGTGGGCCAGGTGGAAAGCCAGGCGAGAGCTGCACTAACCTGGCTTATCAGTCATATTTGGATGGGATCTGATGTTTCATGAATATCATTCTGAGGGTACTGAGGAAAACCGAGCGTAAGGGGAACAGAAGCAAAGTAGGCAGGTGCTGGTGGGGCTACAGTTAGTAACTCAGGAGGGAGGTCCAGACAAAACAGACAGAATGGGAAGATGGGCTGGGGAGGGGAGAGATGTCAGAAGAAGACAGAGTAACAAGAACAACCTCAGGGTCTCTGGACTGCAAAACTGAAGGCAAAGTGGTAAATTATACAAGAGGACCTGGTTTAGGAGGTAAGATTCTACAGTTGTGAGAACTGTGGAGATCGACGTACCTTTCAGACACCCGAGATGTCAAGGGTGCAGTTTGTCCATGAGGCTGGATCAAGGAGTTGCAGGAATGTGATCCAGTATCTTAAGAAAACAGTAGTAACTCAACTGTGTCAAATGCTGGAAAATACCCCCTGGATTTAGTATGAGACCACTGGTGACCACAATAAAGTGTGTTTAACAGGGTTTGAAGTCAGAGGTGAGGAGAAGAGAGTGGGATGGGGCCAGTGAGGGCAGCTGAGAAAATGGATACAGCAATTACAGACAACTCCGTCAGTCTGCATGGCTGGCTGTGAAGGGGAGCCAAGAGTCAGCGGAAGGGCCTGAAATGCATGGGGTTTTGAAAAGAACAGAAAATCAAAGCATAAATAACGGGGCATAAAAATTGATATGTAGGCAGTTTTTTCCTTATTATAATTTAAAATTAAAAGAGGAAATAACCCTCCTCCATCTATTTTGAGAAGGCTTAGATAACTTTCCCATTGTGGGCATGACCGCGTTACTCCTGCCCAGGATTCCTCAAGTTGAGTCTTTTCCTCCTGCAGGCTGTGCTCTCACCGCACTCAATTCCTACTTTTGTTGTGACACTTACCATATGTACTCTAATTACCATTTGTAATCTCCTCTTCTAATTGTAAACCACTTCAGGAGAACTGTTTAATCAACACTTAGCCAAGGGCCAGATGCATAGTAGATGGTCAAAAATGCAAGAAGAATGTTAAACATCTTGCAAAAGCAAATGCTCAAAAAACACTTCTTAAATACCTACTCTGCTTGAAAAGTGTTGTTGCCTAAGTGTTAGATGGTATAATTTCCAGTGGTAAATCTAATTATATCTCCAGACTTGAGAGACACTTAGAGCTTTATGCCTACTGCTATCGTTGGTAACACCTTCTCTCCACAAGAAAATAAGAAGCCACAAAGTTTATCAGCCTTCTGTAATCCATAAGATGACCCAGAAAGGTCATGAAGAAATGGTCTTCAACAGGAAACTTTTCTTTGAAAAGACAAAGTGGTCAATATGACCTCTTTGGGTATTAGTGGCATTAGAAAGCTGTCCTGTCTCAGCTATCAGCAACAAGTCCAGCAATTCTTGGGGCCTGCAAGGGGTACTTCTCAACTGGCACGACCAGCTCTCTGCACACTCGCCATCACCCTACCACACTACCCAGCAACACCACTAGAAGCTGCTATGCTGACTGGGCCCCACAGGACTGGCCTGCAACCACAAAACTCAGTGTTGAAACTTGGGCTACAGAAGTTTAAACCTTGTGTGGATGGTTAGCAAAGCTGCCTTGGAAGAGTGGAAAGGCGAAGTCCAAACAACAGCTGCTTTGCAGCTGGGTCACAAAGGAGAGCAAGAAATCCCTCGACACCATAAAAGGTAGCGGATGGTGGGAAGGCAATCTCAGGGCTTCCATTTGTCACTGGCAGAATGCCACTTGCTCTCAGATCCAAATTCTCTTTTAAGAGGATGAAGCCAGATGTGAATAGTTTCCTAATTTTTAAGTGTGTATGTGTGTGTGTAGAAATTTTCAGTTGTAAAGGACATAGAGGGTTATTTAATTTACTTAGACACAAAATTCTTTGATGACTTAACCAGTGCACTAGAAAGAGCATTGGATTTAATAAGAGAAACCTGAGGTGTAGCCTGCTTTTGAGACTAAGAAAGTGAACATCCAAGAAAAGACATTAGTTTGAGAGAGTTTCATTTTCTTCCGCTGTAAATCAAAGTAGGGTAAACCAAACCAGAGTTGCTTACAACTCTATATGGGAGAAAATGAAATTTAATGAAAGGAAGTGGTTAAAAATTTAAAGAAAAGTTAACTTCTTAATTCATGTTATCCTCTTTTGCTTCTGCGGCTGTCCAGTTCACCATAGGAGAGAGAAATTGGCCCTTCTCCACAGTTCAACTCAGCAGACACTAAAACTAGGGAAAGTTGCTAAGCTCTGAAGTCAATTGCAAAGTTAACCTCAAGTCCACATCCCATACATGGACATTTTGCGAAATAAGACATACAAATGGCCAAGAGGTACATGAAGAAATGCTCAAGATCACTAATTACAAAAATGCAATTAAGATCACAATAATTGGGTTTAGGTGATATCTCATAAGAAGATACCATCTTAACTCAGTTAAAATGGCTATCATTAAAAAGGAAAAAAAAACAACATGTTGGCAAAGATGTGGAGAAAGGGAATGCAATGCTTATACAGTTTTGGTGGAAAGATAGATTACTACAAACTCTATGAAAAAAAAAAAAGTGTGGAGATCTCTCAAAGAGCTAAAAATAGAACTGCCATTCAATCCAGCAGTCCCACTACTATGAATCTATGCAAAGGAAAAGAAAGCATTATACAAAAAAGATGTCTGTGCTTTTATAACAGTTCATAACACTGTTCATGACAGCCAAGATACGAAATCAACCTCAATGTCCATCAACAGAAGACTGAAAAAAGAGAATGCGGTGTACTCTGGAAATTTCCAGGACCTGGAGAAGAATGGACCAGGTCTTCTGCAGCAACATGGATGAACTGGAGGCCCTTATATTAAGTGAAGCACGTCAAGCACAGAAAAACATACATCACGTTCATAAGCACGAGCTAAATAATATGTATACAAATATGCAGGATGTGAAATGATGAAAAATGGAGACTCAGAAGGGTGAGGAAGTGGGAGGGGGTTGGACATGAGAAGTTTCATAGTGGGTAAAGTATATATGATTCAGGTGATGGCCATTCCAAAAGCTGACTTACCACTACCCAATCTATATATCCAGCACAATTATACTTTACTCCATACATTTTTAGAAATTAAAAAAACGAGTTCAATCTTAGACAAAAAAAGAACCCTGTAGTTAATAGTCTATATTAATGAATGAAACTAAAACAATGGATTAAATGGCCTGTTTATCTTTTGAATGCAATTTCAAGGCAAACATGCCCATCAAAGATAGAATACCCTAGAAAGAGTAATTGCAAGCAAACTAGGCTACATGCATTCCGAAAGTGTACACTGCTCTAAATAATTCTGGATTATATGAAACTGCTCTGTCTATGCCATTGTTCCAGTGTATTTATAACACCTCACCCATTCCTGGTTTGCTAAGAAGTCTATAGTTACCAAAACACATTTTCCAAGCAGTTTGTTGCCACAGCACACAAGCAATTCTTCTTTGTGTTTGTAGTTAGAGAGTAAAAACAGAAATGTTACAGAGTAGCTCCCTATGCACCAGGCACTGTTTCCAGCACTTTATATGTATAGTCACATATTTCTGTTCAAAAACAAAGAAACTGAGGCACAGAGACATTAAGTTTCAAGCTCAAGGCACAGAAGAACTTGATCTGGCAGAGCTGGGATTCAGACAGAGACAATCTGGCTTAATGGTTTGTGCCACCACCTATAGGCATGTTCCAAAAGTTCAATACCATTTAAAAACAAACTTTATGGAGTAAGGATGAACCCATGTATCCATCCATTCCTCATCATGCAGACAATGCCTACTGTCTGCCTGGCATCATGCAGGTACTAGATGGGAAAGGAAGATAATTCCTATTGTTACACATGGGATAATGCCATGCTTAGTCTACAGGTAGGCCCTTACCAGCTGAAGATTACACCTACAAGGGCTCCCATTAGATATATGTATAGTACCTATTGAGAAAACAGAGACCATGACAGGAGAAGATTTAAAAGGGAGGCAGCAAAGTTCGGCTGAGTCACAGACAAGGGAAAAGTCGGCCAGGCATCAAAGCAATAGACTTACATAGTCAGTCCAAGTGCTAATCGCTTAGAATTTCTCTTTACCAGATCCAAATTAAGGAAATTATTTAGAAATTCCATCTAATATAAATTTTTTTTTCATATTTTAATACCATTTAAAAGGACCTGCAGCTTACAAATGCTGTTAATTTGATACTAGCCTACTCAAAATATATTTGTTTGACAATATAAAGTTACTTAATGACTAAACTTAACCAGATTTCTATTTTTTTCCAGGTTAACCATTCCTGAGCCATCTTCTGCAAATAATAATTTTCTGTGGCTTACAAAGAATGATCTATTGAAAAGAGAAATGTTTAGTAAATAATACTCAGTCACTTTCATTCTGAGTGTGAAGTGAGTAGAAGGAGGGTGTACAGAATCAGAGGAACTCTGTTTGCACATACACACACATACAAATGGCCAGAGCTTGGCGTGCTACCCACAGAACAAGTATGTGTGTATACGGTTACAAGTAATAAGCATATCATTGGACTGCACCAGTCCCAAGTTCTAGCATTATAGTGTGTTAGTTGAAGCACACACATGGTTTTGGCATCACTGAAGAATAAAATTCTCTTTTTCTGACAGAGAAAACATGTAATTTTATAAGAAAATTTGGGACACTAATTTAAAAAATTGAGTACTGAGGTGACATGACGTAGAACAGAACGTCTGAATGTCTTTGCTTCTGGACAATTTGACAGTAGTTTAACTCAAGGCTGAATGATCACCGTCAACCTCTGCGACCCCTTTGGCCTTGGTAGAAAAAATGTATGACATAGACTGGACCAATAAACATGAGCCACCTGGAATGTCTTCCTCACATTGTACAGGTTAATTGTCCCCTTTATGATGAATGAAGAACTGAACTAACATCTCCACCATTAGAGCATTTTTGCCAAATACAGTAGTTTTGGTACTGTATAAAAAATGGGGTACATCCTATTTTACCAAACAGGATGGCAGCTTCGTCAGCTTGACATAATTTCTTGCACAGTTGCTAGAAATATAATGCAAGCTTTGGAAGAAACAAGTGGACCAGCTCAGCTTCTCAAAATAGGATGCACATAAACATCAGGGTATGTAGTGTCACGCCATAAAACACACAAAACATGGAGCTTTGAAGATGTGAGGGGAAAATCTAAGCTATTAAATTTTTAAACCATTTAAAGTCATTTCTATTTTAAAATAAGCCTTGATATGTTCTTTAAAAAGAACCATTGGCACAGAGGAAAGAACAAGGGCTTGGGACTTGAGTTCGATTATCTCCTCAAGGTCAATACATGGACAAGTTACTCACCATCAGGAAATTCAGTTCCTTCCAGGGAGAATGATACTTCTTGATGAAGTTTCTAACTGACAGGGTGCACAGAAAGGTCTTTCCACAGTGCCAGGTACACAGTAAGGGCAGAACAAATGTTAGCTAGTGTGATCTTTGGGTAACAGAGACAACAGTAGTTGAAGGGCCACATCTTAAAAAGATTATATGAAGTAAAATATATTTAAAAAGGATGGCACACCACCACTTCGTGAGCACTCAGAAAAAGATCTCTTTTTAACTTTTATACGCAAATCCATTTAACCAAAGGCAAATCACGGACGTACACAATTATTTTTGATTCATTTAAAATAGCATTCTTGTAACACACCCACATAAAGAACTTTAATCTAAAATACTTCCTTATCAGCCAAATTGTCTCTTATTCTGGAAAGTCTTAGCTGTAGGCAAAGTTTGCCTTAAGAATCCAGAGAACTTGGAGAGAAAACAGGGACCAAAGTTTGAAGCTAAACGATCTTGGAACTCACTTTTGATATAATTAGAAAAACCATATAAATACCGGTGACAGTTTAAGAATAGATCTCCTACCTCTCCTCAAGAAATATGTGTTTCCCAAAAGGGCCATTTTCTCTTTGAAATGCTGATGTGATTTGGCAAGCTCAGGCTGCTGGAGTTAGCAGGGTTCAAGCTGCTACCAATCTTAGAATTTTACGAAAGCAGAAGAATCATAGTTGACTCTGAATATTATAATATACAGATACCCACTATTTCACAGATGCAAAACGTCATTAATCAAAGTGCAATGTCATCCAAATCTGTTATATTTCACACATAACTCCTCCAAGTAAATGTCTAGACAAGCATGTTAATATTTAGCTTATTTAAAAAAACACAATAAGATAAAAAGTGCAGAATAGGCAATGGAAGGAAAAATAAAATAAAAAGCCCCCAAGGATATTATATACAGTACATAGCTTCTAATAGATATGCAAGAAAAAAGAGCAGAAAAGATAGTTTTTAGTATTGCTAGATTAAGAGGATTATTGATCAAATGAAATTAGAAAAATATGAGTAAAATAAGCTATGTGACTAAAAGAAGGGCCATTTAAAATAAAAAATATTATCTGTTAATAATATTTTATCTAACTGTACATATTCATTCTTTTGGAGAGCTTCAGATTTGTGTTGCTTAAAACAACTAATCCTCTTCATTCTGTGAATGTTTGATATCTATATCACCAGTATAAAAACAAATATTTCTCAGATTTCCAAACAAAGATTTGTTAAATTTCTGTTAATATAGTTACTTTAATGTCTGTTAAATAAGTACTATTATGTTAAGCTAAAGTTAATACTTTTTAAGATTACAAAGAACTTCAGCAAAACTGTGGCAAAACCCTAAAAAGAAAATGTTGCTTCTTCTATAATGTTTATCAGTATAAATTCAAGCTAATCACTTCCTGTAGAAAATATTTCGTATTGCTTTTATCCCAGCAAATTAATATATCAAAGTAATACTGATGCTTTAGGTAAAATGCATAAATATTATGATAATTCCTACAAGAGAATATATTTTTAGTGACTGCCATACATCACACTTACAAAAGAACAGAGAATTATCCATTTTCTGTTCTACCTGTCAGAAGGTATTTATACATATTCATTATCTTCACTATTGCTCTTCGTGAATTTCTACAAATTCCTTCTGAAGTGAATGGTTTATTAAACACTCTTGTGAGTATCTATTACAAGGTTATCAGAGCAAAACAGATGTCCAGAAGATCAAACCCCACTATGTTAACAAATGGAAATAAAAAAAGAATACAGTCTATTTTGTATTTTTTCACTCCTATCTTCCAATTATGATTCTTATTTATATAGTCACAGAATTACCATGTCATTTCTACTGAGACAAAAAAAAAACAGACGTCATTTTACATCCCAAGATATTGTTATCTGTTTTACCCTTTCAATCCGTTCCTCAATCCCTTCCTACTGCTGAAGATTTCTGCCAACAGAATTTTAACCCATAGAATAAAATGGAAAAGAAGTTCTCATTTGTTACTCACTTTAACCTGCAGAAAGCATCATTTTTCCCTGTCTAATTTTCTGTGTAAACTCTCACATTCGCCCATTAGCTCTTCAGACCTTATTTTTCATTCTTTCACCCTTTCCTTCCCGTGCAAACTGAATTAATTTTCTTTGTTCAAGAAAGAAAAATCCCTCTCTCAGCATCTAAACAAAAAATAAATACATTAAGTCTGAGCTGATACTCTAGCTCTCAGTCTTGTGGGTAAGACAGGCATGAAAAAGGCTAATAACAATAAAAGGTGATGTAGCTACTCTCTCTCTCCTGGGAGTACAGAAAATAGAGAAGTTAACTGAGTGCGAAAGGCTAGGATGTGGCAGTGAGCGCCGTGGCCTGACTGAAAGGTGTGAGAACCGGGTCACTCTCTGCTTCCAGGTTACTTCACCTGCCTACATTCACAGCTGTTACTGACAAACTATGAGTTAAATACCAGCTGCATCAATAACTAATAATAGTTAATGGACAGAGATGGTATCTACTCTAAAAAACAAATCATAGTAATATATTAGGATTCAGCTATCATATAGGTATTCATGGGCAATAAAAAACCTTTCAAAAGAGAAGTTCTAAGGCTGCCTGGAAGAATTAAGAACTGTTTTACGAATCAGGGGTTGTTTCAGATGAAGCCACATGGATAGACAGAACTATGATAAGTGGAGTGACAGTAAAAAGATATTACAGACCAAGAAGAGTAGCACGTTTGGAAAAGAAAGTATTGAGAGGAATTTGAAGCCTCAGGCACATATAGCTACAATAAATACTAACCAAGGTCAAACAAACAGCCAGATTAACACAAATCCCCACATCAGAAGCCTATTAATTTCAGGTCTCACTACCCAATTTAACATTTCCAGCATTCTACAAAAAAATTATGATGCAAGCCAAAAAACAAGAAATGCAAAGTCCAAAGAGTTAAACCAAGCATCAGAACCAGGCTCACCTGTTGCAATATGAGAGATTTTGAAATTATCAGGGAACTTACAATAACTCTAATTACCATGCTGAGCCCTTTAAACAAAAAAGCAGACAACATGCAATGGACATTTAATATAAACAGAGAGAAGTTCTAAGAAAAGAAAACAAAGGAAAGGCTAGAAATCAGAAATACTCTAACAAACATGAAGGATACCTTTGATGGTCTCATTAGAAGACCCACACGGCCAAGGAAAGAACCAGCGAGCTTGAAGACAGGTAAGCAGAGCTTGCCAAACAGAATGAGTAAAACAAAGACAAGTGTAGAATAACTAAGAACTCTGGGACAATTTCAAAATATTTAACATTTGTGGAATTAGAATATCAGGAGAAGGAAGGACACAGAGCTGATGTAATGATGATTGAAGACTTCACAATATCCAGGAAAGACACCAAATGGCAGGTTCAAAAATACCCAGAATACCAAGCCATATACTCCCAAACTATTAAGCCTAGACGTGTTATACTGAAACTGTGGAGAGCCAAATCCAAAGAGGAAATCTTCAAAGAACCCAAAAGGGGAAATAATTCACCCTACCTATGGGGGAACAAGTATAAGAATGATAGTGGTCTTCCCATCAGAATCCATCAAGTAAAAATGAGTAAAAGTTGAGTAGAATATGTATTCAAAATGTTAGGGAAAATACAAAACTCGTCACCCTAGAATTTTATAACTGGTGTTATCATTCTTTAAAAGTGAAGTGAAGCTATGGATTTGGTAGACATGAAAACTGATGGAATTTACTAGGACTAGACTTCCCTATAAGAAACATTATAAGACTTTCTTCAAAAAAGGAAGGAAAATGTTTAGGTAAATAGCTAGAAATCCCAGCTCTTTTGGGGAAGGAAAAGAAGGATGGTATCTCTAGGCTCCCGTCTCAGTATCTCTAGGCCCCCGCCTTCCACCCACATAAATTCCAAGTAATTACTCAGAGCTGGGAAGGAGCAAACATCCTACCAATCTACCAGTCAGAATTTAGGAGGTCAACTGCAAAAAGGATGTAGGGTACACACTAACGCAGGGGCTGAGCCTCACAGGCACATCACGTCTGGTAACTGACCTAAAACAGACTTATGGTGAAGCATGACGTCATTAGCTTAAATCCGCACTGCAGCACACACCCCAACAAGCTTTCAGAGGGGCTGGTGGAGGTCCACACGCACAGCGAGACTCTGGCTCCAGGGTGGCCTCGGAATACGAAACAGAACCACCAGCCAAGCCCCGTGCCTCTTTGCCCTTTTTTCACGAAAATGCAGACCCATTCATTGTCTCTGGCAAATGTCTAGCTTTGTAAACCTCATTCCTCTGAAATGAAACCTACCTTACATTTCCTCAATAAACTTCATTTCACGCTTGCCTTACTTTGGAGTGCCCGACCTTTCTTGGGACAGGAGCACCCCAAGAACCAAGGACACAGATAGCTGTCTGAAAGGACACAGGCAACTACCCTGAGACCTGACAAAATGACGTAACATAGAAACATGGCTCTACAAAGAAATGAAGAGTATTATACACCTCTTGGGAGCAGGACACAATTACAAGAGGGACTCTACGTAACAATCATAATCAGTGTAACCTAATTCTCTGTACCCTTAATGAATCCCAAATAATAATAAAAAGATAATGATGAAAAAAATGGATTGAAATACCAGTTTTATTTCTTTTTTCTCAAATGCTCACAGGCATTTCTTTAGAAGAAAATAGGCTTTTCTAGTGACCATGACCCTCCTTGAAGACTGTTTGAAGAGATTTAAAAAAGATAAAATTATGATTGTGTATAACAGGTCTGGCTTTAGTTATTTCAAAAAAGTTATATTTTTTGACATACAACAGTACAAAAAGATACAGAAGTGGTAGGTTATGAACTTGATTTGCATGGTTGTTCCTATTATTTTTCTTTTAAAGGAAAGGATCAGTGGACTCATAGTCAAAGAAATTTTAAAAATTCATTTGAAATATATTTTACATAGAGAAACAAAATGTATGTATTAGTGAATGAAGAGAATAAAAAAAGAATAAATTGAGGTGAAATAAAATATTTTTTCTTAGCTTATCTAAAGGGCAACTACTTGTTTAAAGTAATAATTTATTAGGTGATGATGGCATGTATGTAATCATAATGAACGATAGCAATGTCATAAAAGATGGGGGGAGCAATTGGGAATACTCCATTGTAAGGTAACTATGCACATGAAGCAGTTTAATGTCACTTAAAGATATACTTAGATTAGTTTAAAATTCCAGGCAACCACTATGAAGGTATTTTTTTTTTTTTTTTGAGACAGAGTCTCGCTTTGTTGCTTTCAGTAGAGGGTCGTACCATCACAGCTCACAGCAACCTCCAGCTCTTTGGCTTAGGTGATTCTCTTGCCTCAGCCTCCTGAGCAGCTGGGACTACAGCCGCTTATCACAATCCCGGCTATTTTTTGCTGCACTTTGGCCAGGGCCAGGTTTGAACCTACCACCCTGGGTATATGGGGCCAGTGCCCTACCCACTGAGCCATAGGCACCACCCACTATGAAGTTTTTTAAAGAAACACTATTGCTACTTTAGAAAAGGAGAGAAAATGAAATCATATAAAATGAAATTATATAAAATTCAATTAAAATCAAAGAATGAAGTAATGGGATACATCAAAAGCATCAACATAAGGAAGTAGTAAATATGTGTATTAAAAAAGATCTCAAATAAATAATCTGCCTTTACATGTCAAAGAACAAGGAAAAGAAAAAATGAAGCCCAAACTTAGCAGAAGGAAGGAAATGATAAGAATCAGAACAGAAATAAATGAAATAAAGAATAGAAAATAGGAAAAACAAAACCAAATTGAGTGTTTTATTTATTTATTTATTTATTTTTGAGAAAGTAAAATTGACGCCCTAACCTACACCAAGGAAAAAATTAAAATAAAATCAGAAATGAAGGAGAAACATTAAGTACATAGCTAATAGCTCATACCACGGAAATAAAAAGTACATTAAGAGATGACTGTGAACAATTATGCACCAACAAATTAGATAGCTTGGAAGAAATGGATAAATTCCTCAATGTTAGAGCCTAGCAAGGGTGAATCAAAAAATATAAAAATCTGAAGAAGCTAAAAACTACAAAGGGGACTGATCAGTAATTAATACCCCCACTCGCAAAGAGAAAACTAGGACCATACGGTTTCACTGGAGAATTCTATCATGTACTTAAAGAAATAATGCCAATACTTACCAAACATTTCTAAAACTTGAAGAAGAAGCCACACTTCCAAACTCATTATGAGACCAGTATTACCCAGATACCAATCAGACATATATATTACAAAAAAATGGAAACAGACCAATATCCCTGATGAATACTGATGTAAACAATCCTCAACAAAATATTATTAATAGCAAACCAAATTCAACACCACATTAAAGAGATTATACACCACGATCAAGTGGGATTTATTGCTGGAATGCAGGAATGGTTCGATGTATAAATGTAACACTCAGCACATCAACAGAAGAGCAAAAATCACATGGTTATTTCAATTGATGCAGAAAAAAAATTTGACACAGTTCAATAACCTTTCTTGAAACAAAATCAAGAAACTAGGAATAGAAGTAAATCATGTCAATATGATAAAGGCCATATAAGTCCATAGTAACAACATACTCAATGGGCAAAATCTGAAACTTTTTCCTCTAAGACCAGAAACAAGAAAAAAATGTTCACTCTCACCCCTTCTATTCAACGTAGTATTGGAAGCCTAGACAGAGCAATTAGGCAAGGAAAAACAATAAATAGTATGTAAATTGGAAAAGTAATTAAGTTATCTGTTTTCAGATGACACAATCTAATAAATAGGAAACTTTAAAGATGTTAGAAAAAATGTTACAAGTAATGAAATTAGAAAAAGTTGTAGAATGCAAAATCAATATAGAAAAATCACCTGGGTTTTTATATACTTGAGACTAAACAATCCAAAAAGAAAAGAAAACATTTACTTACAATAACATCAAAAAGAATTACATACTTAACCACGTATTAATTTAACCAAGGAATAAACCTAACCAAGAAGGCAAAAGACTTTACAGTGAAAGCTATAAAATATTGATGAGAGAAATTCAAGAATACACAGATAAATGAAAGATAGCCTGTGTTCATGAGTTGGAAAACTTAATGTTAAAATGTCCAAACTACCAAAAGCATCGACAGATTGAATGCAATTTCTATCAAGTCCCAAAGACATTTTTTTTGTTTGTTTTTGAAACAAGAGTGTCAGTATGTCACCCTCGATAGAGTGCCGTGATGTCCCAGCAGACAGCAACCTCAAACTCTTGGGCTTAAGCTAATCTCTTGTCTCAGCCTCCCAAGTAGCTGGGACTACAGGCACCCGCCACAATGCCCAGCTATTTTTTTGCTGTAGCTGTCATTGTTGTTTAGCTGACCTGGGCTGGGTTTGAACCTGCCAGCCTCAGTCTATGGCTGGCACTCTACCCACTGAGTTACGGGTGCTGCTTTTTTCCAGAAAGATAAAAAATATCCAAAGTTTCATATAGAATCTCAAAGGATTCTGAATAGCTAAAACAATATTTTTTTTTGGGGGGGGGGGAGGAAGCCACAAGCTCCATACTCCTCTATCTCAAAATATATGACAAAGCTGAAGTAATCAAAACTGTGTGTTACTGGTACAAGGACAGACATAGAGCAATGGGATAGAATAGCAAGCCCAGAAATAACCCCCACGTATATGGTCAAATGACCAAGGATACAGAATGGGGGAGGATAGTCTCTTCCACAAATAATTTTGGGAAAACTGTACATCTGCATATAAAATCCTTAATATAATATGGATTTAAGACCTAAATATTAAACCTGAAATTATAAAACTCCGGGAGAAAAAAAAAAAAAAAATTGGGAAAAAGTTTCAAGACAATGGATTTGGCAGTGATTTCTTGGACATGAGACTAAAAGGCACAGGCAATAAAAGCAAAAATAGACCAATTGGACCACATCAATTTTAAAAACTGCACAGCAAAGGAAAGAAATCAACGGAGTAAAAGGACAACTTATTGAATAGGAAAAACAACAATAAAAAAACAGTTAAGTCTATCAGAAAATGAGCAAATGACTTGAATAGGCAATTCTCCCAACAAGCAAATGAAAAGATGCTCAACATCATCATGAGGGAACTGCAACTCAAAAGCAAAGATTGTCTTCACAATGAAAACATCTGACAAAATTTACCTCAAGGTTAACATGAACAATGATAAATTATGTTGATAATACATACCCTTGATATGATGTGATATTATTGGCAATTTACTTCTGTGGTCTTCTTCCAAAAAAACCCATAATACAGGTCTAATCATGACAAAGCTTCAGCCAAATACCAGCTGAGGAACATTCAATGAAATACACAAAAGGATGCCTCAAAACGGAAAAAGTTATCAAAATAAAATGAAGTTTCTGAAACTGTCTCAACAAGAAAAGACACAATTGTTAAATGCAATGTGGTTTCCTGAATGGGATCCTGGAAGAACATTAAGATAAAACTGAAAGGTTCTGAATATGGACTTCAGTTAAAAATAACGTATCAACGTTGGCTAATTAGTTGTAACAAACATACCATACTAACGTATGATATTAATGAGAGGGAAAACTAGGTATGGACACACAAGAACTATTAAAAATTAATTGCATTAAGATTACATTACATAAATGCCACAGAATTTTAGCCTTGTTTTATCTGATTCAAAAATCCATAGGTAGCTCTTATTATATTCTTTTTTTCTATGTTTGAAATAGTTGGCAACACAATAAATTCATAAGATAAAACTTAAAGATTATGACTCAAAGCTGCTAAATGCAGAGGGTGAGAACATTCCAGTTAAAGGAAAAAAAAAATCCAAAGTTATAAATGCTTCCTCTGATATATTATTCTCTATAGGATATAAATAACAGCATTTACCATAGATACGTCAGGAAATGATCTCAAATACTGCCATCAGCATTTGCTACTTCTCTTTCAGAAAATGAAACCAATTAAATATGATTTGCTTCTGGTCACAAATTAATAAAGTAAATTTCCTACTTCAAATTTACAGGTGAAGTTTTGTGAGTATGAAAACAAACTTGTTTTGTCCTATTAGTATTCTGAAAATTACAAATACATCCTTAAACACATTATGACATTAACAACTGTTGGTTCAGTTAGTCCAACTCTATTGTTTTGGATTCATCTAGACAGATATTCTGGGGGTAGCTCTAGCCCCAGTAGGAATAACAAAGCTTTTCTTTCACAATGTTGACCTTGGTGGTATCTCCATCCTGATTTCTTGGAACTCTCCTGTCTATCCATCCAACTAAGAGAAAACAATGAATCTCACTCACTTTTACTTAATTTTCAGGCACTGATTCTTAGACAAAGAAGTCCCTGGGTAAGCACCAGCTCGGGAATTCTCACTCCAACTCAATGGTCTAACAGTTGACCAGATAAAAATTGGCCTTTCTCATCTGTTTATTTCTGATACTTCTGCACTCTTTCTATCCTGCCCCCTTTCAGTTTGCCCTATTATAAAAGTTCTCAAAGAACATTTGGCAAAACACTCTTTTCTCAGGATGACAAGAAGTTTGACTTAAAAAAATGTTCCATGATGAGTACCATATATACTCGAGTATAAGCCAAGTTTTTTTGGCACAAAATTTGTGCCGAGTTTGGGTTTTTCAGCACAAATTTTGTGCCGGAAAAAACTCGGCTTATACTTAAGTATATATGGTATTCTAAATGGGGCTTTAAATGCAGAAAGACTTTCAGAGCCTTTAACGGAAATATATATAGTATGTTGCTTTCCCCAAACTTATTTGACTATTTTAAAGTTCTGAAAATATTAGTGTTCCATGAAATACATTTTGGGAATATGTTTTGCACATTTTGGAAATATACCTTTAATAAAGACTACCAGGCTCAGGGCCTGTAGCTCAGTGGCTAGGGCGCAGCCATATACACCAGAGCTAGCGGGTTCGAATTCAGCCCAGGCCTGCCCAACAACAGTGACAACTACAACCAAAACATAACCGGGTGTTGTGGCAGGCACCTGTAGTTCCAGCTACTTAGGAGGCTGAGGCAAGAGAATCGCTTAAGCTCAAGAGTTTGAGGTTGCTGTGAGCTGTGATGCCACTGCACTCTACCCATGGCGAAACAGTAAGACTCTGTCTTACAAAAAAAAAAAAAAAAAAAAAAAAAAAAGACTACCAAAGCAATAACAGTGATGGTCAAATCTTGGCATCCTTAAATTTCACCATATTTGAAACTCCTCATGTTATTCTTACACAAAAGCAATCCTTGCCCTGTAGTACTACTTGCTAAGTCAGCTTTGCTTGTATTTACAGTCAAAGCAAATGTGCCAAGACACAAATGTAGTTGTTTTATGTGTAAAATATAACTATAGATATAGTTGAAGTGGTGAGGTGTTCAGGACAAAAGAGCCCTTGTCCTCACACGTGGAAATGGAGTGCAGAAGATAATGGTCACTTGTGGCAAAGGTGTACTCCCAGTAGAAAGAGGAATATAGCCTCAAGAAGGCATCTTGAACCCAAGCAATAGACTTTACCTTAATCTTTTGCTTCTGCTGAGGTAATTTCTTTGAGGTATGCCAAGAACTTTTACAACATGAAGACCACAGTCTTCTGATCAGTAATGCGTTGCTTAAAGTAAATTTCAGATTCAAGCAAATTTGCTCTTCTTCTAGCTACAGCTATTTCATCCCTTAAAATAAGAAACAGAACAAACTGTATAGCAGATGATACCTTCTAGTTTCACTTTTCGGGGACAAAAAGTTTTGGACTGATCATTATACCTGTGTCTAACAACTACATTACCCATTTCTCCATCATACATTGTAATACGTGGCGCTACACAATGGTCAACGTCTGCCTTAAACTCTGTCATGTGGCTAATGTCAAACCACCTATTTATAGGTGAACCATTGTGCATTCTGCATGTTGCTGTCCCATACCTAAAGTACTGTTATTATGATGTGCAGTGGTTACAGTATAGGATTGAGAATTCAACTCATCCTATCACTTTGAAGAGTCTCAATCACATCTTAGAAATGAGTCCTGCAATTTTAAGCCTTTTAAAAGAATTACATTTTCCAGTGTGAGAAGTAATAAATTGCTAGGCAGGTAAGTGCTTAGGTGTTCTGGCTCCAACTCAATGTTCTACCACTTAAAAGTTTGGCACGTAAAGATCAAATTCACTTCACTCAGGTCTCTCACACTCCCCCACCTCCCCAAACACTGTCTTCAGTTTGTAATACCTAAGATTCCTTCAAATCTGAAATTTGAGGGAACTATATACCACATTTAAATTAAAAATTCAGTTTTAAAAGTTACTGTTACTAATATTACTTTTGTTATTGCTCATATGCAAATATTTAAATTCATTTTACCCAGATATATTAAATTTTTTATTTAAAAATATACACAGTAAATGCCTCTTTTTTCAGAACTATATCTAAGCACTGAAGATTTGTTTTCCAAGTAAGTTTTTATGCATTTTGAAGGTAGTTTTTGTTTGCAAGAGTCACCACAGACGTACATTTTAAACAAAAGGCTATAGAGAGTAATTCAAATAGTACAGCTTACAGAAACAAAGAACAGTAGCATAACATAATAGGCTCTGGACATAGATTTAACATCCATGAACCTGATTTTCTTCATGTATAAAACAGGTATCTAGCTCATGGGATTGTCAAGGAGGCAACAGAACATCATGTACAAAATGACTGTCTCATTATGTGAGAGAGACTATTTGCTCATCTCCAGAGGCACTGCGATTGAGGTGGCTACTGAAGAGGCAGGCAAAGGAGCCACCTTACACATGATGTTGAATTATTTATGATGAACAAAAACAACAGATGAGGATTTATGTCAAGGGATATGTGAAATGAATCACAAGTTTAGAACATCAGGACTTGGGAGAAAAAAATGAAGTTAAGCCCAGAATTAATTGTGTTTGGAACAAGTGCAATTTTAGTAAAACCTAAGGTAATAATCTATAGTTCTGCAGGCCTCAAGAATCACAAGTATAATACAGGTAAACCTTATGGGCTTGTGAGCATGTTCATGGCTGGGCTGATTTTGAACCTATTTATTAACCTGCAAAAAATAAAGACTTTCACATCTCGGAACAGATATGGCATCCTTTATATGTGTGTATGGATATATATTCACACCCACAAGCCACAAGAAAGAAGAGCAATGTCTTTTCATACAAGTGTTGACCTAACCACTTGGTAGGAAAGATATTTGTTTCTTAAAAGGTGTATAATCTGTACCACCACCATTCCTAAGAGTAAACAAAGGCTTAGAGCACGATGCTGCTTTAATAAGAAGAATTTTCCAAATTTTAACTTGATACATTACAAAAAAGTTTATAAAGCTAGGAAAATATAAAGCATAAACTAAAAACAATTTTACTCACATTAAAATGTTTTTATCTTTTATTTATGTGAAAGGGAGTCAACATGAGGTAGTAGGCAGAATACCAAGGTGGAGATTATGAAGTCAAACCAGTATCATAATATGTCCGTGGAGCTTATTTAACAAATTAAAGAACTGAGGCTTGGGAGCAAGATGGTGGCCAAGTAACAGCTTCCTTGCAACAGGGCACCGTGAGTCTGGGGAAACAAGACCCCAGGCATCTCTGGCTGGTGGGAATCTGCCTATAATCATCCCTATGAGGATACAGGGCGTCAGCGAGAGACTTCTGGACCACAAGAGGAAGACAAAAGCAGTGGAAAACTAGCAAGTGGTTGCATGTGTTCGTTCAGTCTAATCCTGCCGGCAGCTGATTCATTGAAACCCTAGTCCACAGGTACGGCAACTTAAAGAGCAAGAGGAAGTGAAAGGAAAATTAGACCAAGGAAGCTCAGTGTCAGTGGGTCAAGCGGCTAAGGCGCCAGTCACATACACCAGAGCTGACGGCTTCGAATCCAGCCTGGGCCTGCTAAACAACAGTGACGGCTGCAACCAAAAAACAGCTGGGTGTTGTGGCAAGCACCTGTTGTCCCAGGTACTTAGGAGGCTGAGGCAGGAGAATCGCTTGAACCCAGGAGTTGGAGGTTGCTGTGAGCTGTGATGCCAAAGCACTCTACCCAGGGTGACAGCTTGAGGCTCTGTCTCAAAAAAAGACAAACAAAAATCCTCAGAAAACTAAGAATAGAGGATAACTTCAACTTGATAAAAACTTATAGCTAACATTATATTTACCGGTGAAAGATTGAATGCTTTCCCCCTAAGAACAGGAGCAAGGTAAAGATGTCCCGTTTCATTACTTTTTTTTTTTTTTTCTCCTTAAGACAGAGGGAGACTGTTGCCTGGCTAGTGCAGTGGTGTGTTAATAGCTCACAGCAACCTCAAACTCCTGAGCTCAAGCCATCCTACTGCCTCAGCCTTTGGAGTAGCTGGGACTACAAGTGCCTACCACCACATCCAGCCTCTCATCACTTTATTCAACATAATTCTGGGTGGTCTAGCCAGTGCAGCAAGCCAAAAAAAATGAGAAAAAAAAAAAGAAATAAAAAGCATCTTGATTAGAAAGAAATACAACTGTCCCTGTTTGCAGATGACATAATTGTCCATGTAGGAAATCCATAAAAGAAATACTAGAACTAGGGAGTGACATCTGCAAGGTCAAGGATACAATGTAAACATACAAAATTAGCCAAGCACAATGGCTTATACCTATACTCCCAGCATTATGGAAGGCCGAAGCAGGAGGATTGCTTGAGGCTATAAGTTTGAGACCAGCCTGGACAACATAGCAAGATCCCTGACTCTACAAAAAATTAAAAAATTAAGGGGCGACCCCTGTGGCTCAAAGGGCTAAGGCGCTGGCCCCATATGCCAGAGGTAGCTGGGTTCAAACCCAGCCCCAGCCAAAAAAAAAAAAACCCCAAAAAACTGCAAAATAAATAAATAAAGGAAGTGAACTACATCACATCACAACATTTCTAAAAAAAAAAAAAAAAAAAAAAAAAAAAAAAAAAAAAAAAAATAGGAAAGGCCCCGGCGATCCCCCCTGAAAGACTAGGACGTGGGGTGGGGGCGGGGGGGG
>CAUYPK010029074.1:0-32738 GCA_963574355.1 Loris lydekkerianus
GGGCCTACTCCTTTGAGCCACAGGTGCCTCCCTGTATTCTGTCTATTCATATAATGTTCAACTTTTAGATTTTCTTTTCTTTTCTTTTTTTTTTTTTTTATTTTTTTTTTTTTTGATACAAAGTCACATTTTTTCACCCACGGTTGCTTGCCATTCTGTCACACCTCACCGCACCCCCACACAACAAAAAAAAAACAAGGCACCAAAACACCCTTGTCTGGTGTGGGATTGAGCATCTGAAGTCCCAGCTACTTGGGAGACTGAGACGAAAAGATTCCCTTGAGCTTGGGAGTTTGCAGTCACAGTGAGCTAGTATAACACCCCTGCACTCTAGCCTGGGCAATATCATAAGTCCTCATCTCAAAAACCCTAAAAAAGAATAACAATGTCATTTTATTGGTTTTACCTCAGGGTTTGTAGAAGACCCAGATTTGCAAAATATAAAATGTAATCTTAGAAGTTGTCCGGTTATTCAGCTGACAGTGACTAGGATGAAAATTCTACAGTAAACACTTTAAAAATGAATTAAAAAGTAGAGTCACAACAAAAAGGGGCATTTACAGATTAATGGAATCGGTTGAACATGCATAGCTAGAGAAAATAAAGTATCACCTAATTATGAATGTCCTTCTGCTTTTGGCAGAAGGTGGTTAACTAAGGCTGACCCATGATTTGAAAAAGCCAAGCACTTTCCACCAAAGAATATCCCCATAACACTGCACAAAATTAGTTAGATTTACATTCTGATTTTGTCATCGTATCTGCAATCTGAACTTAAGCAAATCATTTAATTTCTCTTAGCTCTAAGGTTCCTTACAAGGAAAAAAAAAAAAATAACTGGCCTATTACATAGTTTTGACATTCTCCTTCAGCCCTAATGTCTAATATAACTGAATATCAGGGAAAAAATGTACATCTACATATAAAAAGATAATATATTTAAACTTTTAAGTTCAATAACAACACAAACTTCATATTCTGATTAACACACAAAAATTCTATAAAATAACTTCCCACTTCATACCAATTTCCTGTAAGTTAGGATAGATTAAATGCATATAAATAATGGAGTGACAAAGGCAAAATCTTTTAAATGATAGTGATTTTTGTCAAAAATGTACCAAACACAACTATTCCTTGTGTTGAGCAAATTTCAAAAATTATACATGGAATTATAAGAATTACTTTCATATAAAATTTTGACAACATTTTCTGCATACAGTGATATATGCCTATTCTAATATAAACAAAACCAAAATGTCTATTAATAATCATCATACTATGGCATAAATACTATTTGCAAATATATATATTAAAAAAATTTTTAAAGCTCTGCATGGAAGTGGTGGAACATACTTGAAAGCTTCAGTTACCCGAAAGGCTAAGACAAGAGGATCCCTTGAGCCCAGGAATTCAAGGCCAGATCAAGCAACAAAGTGAGACCTCGTCTTTTTAAAAACAACAACAACAACAAAAAAAAAAAAACTCTATTGAAAGTGAAGAGAAGTTTCAGACAGGCCTATGGGCAGGGGCGTACAATGGCTCACATCTATAATCCTAGCACTCTGGGAGGCTGAGGCAGGTGGATTACCTGGGTTCAGGAGTTCAAAACCAGCTTGAGCAAGAGCGAGACCCTGTCTCTACTAAAAATACAAAAACTAGCCAGGCATAGTGGAAAATGCCTATAGTCCCAGCTACTAGGGAGGTTTGAGGAATATATATACACACAAGGAATAGTTGTGTTGAGGTTTGAGGTTGCTGTGACCTATGACATCACAGCACTCTACTAAGGGCAATCAAATGAGATTCTGTCTCAAAAATAAAATTTTTAAAAAGAAAGATTCTATAGAAAATGTAACTTTCATCTCATAGAAACAAGGCTTTGTTGATCTGACAGTAAAGATGTGGCATTCTTTAATTCTTCTGGATTCTATAATGAAATAACTTTACAAATAAAGACTCTGAATTACACTCAGCCAGAAACAGTGTAGTCTCAGCTATCTGAGAACCTATTTGAATTACACTCAGCCAGAAACAGCCTGTAGTCCCAGCTATTTGAGAACCTAAGTCAGGAGGATCGCTTCAACTGACGAGTCTAGCCTGGGTAACTCTTATCTTTAAAAAAAAATAGTAAGACTCTTATCTTTAAAAAAAATTAAAAGCTAGTGTCTAAAAAAAATTAAAAGCTGGTGTCTAAAATCTTCTATAAGTGAATTACAGATATATTTGCCCCATCTATAGACATATTCTTAAAATTATAAAGATAATCAAATAATATCATGTTTTTATAACAGGTAAAATATATTCACAGTATTATTTAAAGAGCTAGGTGGCATTTTCCTAAATAATTCAAAACAGAATTGAAGCAATAACAATAGTAATGGTTCAGAATGCTGTATCACTGTGATTGATAAATACTACCACTAAGTTATCCTTCAAGGGGCAAAGACCATGTCTTACTCTTTCATCTATTCTAGCACAGAACTTAGAGGAGGTACTTAACTGGATTATTTGATAAATTAGTTATCTTACCAACAGATTGAGAATATGCGTAGAAATTTACCATAAGAGTGTTAGGATTCTTACCATAAGATTCTTCTACTATTTGGTTTATAGTTAGGTAGATTAAAATCTACTTTGCATTTTTTGTAAACCTTGTGTAATAAGAATTTTTAACAAAATCAGTATCTTCCCATAAAACCAAAATGAGAATCCATTAGAAATAGTCTATTCTTTCATAAGAAAGTCAGATCTTGTTTAAACCATTTCTCAAAGTCTAGAATTCAAGCCAATTTCTATAGGTCTCAGAACTACTGGTCTCTTGTATCTTTTATGTAGCAAAATTAACACATAAAGTGTGTTAGGAACTTGAGGCTAATTACTTGGGCAGCTTTCTGTCACCATGCTTGTCAAAGCACAGCTGCACTGCAGCCTCCATGGCCTAGATCTTGGCAGCACTGTTTCAGTACAACCATTTCATCTAGCTTGGTGAAGCTTGCTAGGCCTCGAGGGCAAGGGATCCCTGACCAGTGGGTATTGCAGTATAGGTGGTGGTCAACATTCATGTAGTCATCCAAGTGCTTCATGTTCAATTGCTGTTGCCGCTTCCACCACTACCACCATTGCTCTACTCACTGCCTCTGCAAAGTATTAGAGGACCTCCTCGGTGACTTCCAGGTTGCTCAGGTCACATTCTACTACCCCATCTGACTCAGTTTCTATCTTCTCCTCTTCAGACACAGAGGTCTGGTCTTCTCTAGCAGATGCCTGGACCCTATTACTATTATGTAGATGCTGCACATACCTCCTGTAATGTGAGTAACTTCAGTGGGAGACCTAGAAGACCACACAATAGTCAATGAAGAACTCCTTACCATAAGCGCTTTGGGGAAGAAGTACAGGAAGTAAGGACCACAGAGTACTGAAAAAGGATTCCAAGGTCTTCCTGTAGGTGTTTTGATGGCTTCACATCCAAGCCCCTGCTTAATGATAACATTGCCAGTATCTTGCAAATACTAGATGAAAATACCAAGACTTGATAACTTTTGATATTGACGCCTTTACTGCCATCTCTCACCATGAAAGTCCAAATGGGCAAAAAAATTGGTGGCATGCAGCTTACAAATCCTGTAGTCCCAGCTATTTGAGAAGCTAAGTCAGAAGGATTGCCTCAACTGACGAGTCTAGCCTGGGTAACACAGTAAGACTTTTTTTCTTTTTTGAGTTAGCTCTCACTCTTATCATCAGGCTAGAGCACAACTGCATGATCACAGATCACTGCAGCCTCCAACTCCTGGGCTTAAGTAACCCTCCTGCTGCAGCCTTTTGAGTAGCTGGGGCTACAGGTGTGTGCTACCATGCCCAGCTGATTTTTCTATTTTTTGTAGAGATGGGACCTCACTCTTGGTCAGGCTGGTCTCAAACTCCTGCCCTCAAGGTGATCTTCCTGCCTCACCCTCCCAAAGTGCTAGGATTACAGGTGTGAGCACTTGGCTTTAGATATTGACTCATAAAACTAATATTTTTTTCCTCTGCTTTAGTTGCAAGGAAACTTACATGACCCTTCTCTGACATCTTTATGGAATATACTTTTGTATCTGAATTCAACTCTAGCTTTTTCTTTGGTCTAATCTATGAATCTGTTCATTTTTAATCCTGTTGTATAGGTATTTCTCAACCATTGTAAACAAGACTGAGGATTTATAAATAAATATATGCAATCCTAAAGACCACAAAATATCTGACACAAAGAGTAAACAAATTTATTAATCAGGGCCCCTCAACACATCTAAAGAGTATACTCATGTAAAAGAATGCTAAATATTAGTATTCTTTGCTAAAGAATACTAATACTGATACTGCTAAATATTAGTATTTGAACAGATTTCTATACCAAAATATTTTAATGTATTATTTGACATAATAGGTAAGTAATAAATACCAGCACGTTCCATTTTTATCAGTGTGCTTACTTAGCATTCTACATATATGATCCAAAGATCTAAAAACTCCTAAAGTTCCAAAAAACTTTCAGGAGGTTTGTAAAGTTAAAACTATTTTCACAAGATATTTACCTTTCTCACTCTTTGTTTTCTCATGAATGTACAGTACAGTTTTCAAGAGGCTACATGATATGTGATAATGTCACACTGATAGCTAAAAGGATGTGTACTTGATATTTTTGTGCTCTAAAAAATTGGTTTTACTATCTAATATGGTAAGTTATCAATAAATACAAATCAAATATTAAAGTAAAAGCTCTTTGCGTGCTCAATAACTGCAAAGAGTTATTGAGATCCTGACACCAAAATAGTTCAGAACTGCTGGTTCAACCTATAAGTTAACCTGTTTTCAAGTCAAGTCCATTTTCTAGAGTTTTCAAGAACAGAAAGAGAATTTTAAAAGTTGGCAATGATCAAGCATATATAAGACATTATTCTTTATAAAAGATATAATACATTGAATTAAATAATGAACAACTTAAAAAACACAGAAGTGTTAACAGCACTAATAAAATCCTAATAAGAACTCTAAAAACATAAATAAGTAATAAGCAACATGCAATAAGAAATGTACAACACTTCAATTCAAACACTACTTTAAAAAATTGAAGGGAAGCCATGATACTTCTGCGGCACATTAATCCAAAGCCCCTTACCGTCTTTGCTTCTTCTGTAAAGAATCAACAATGAGAATTACAGATATAAAGAAATGTCTTTCTTTTTCTTTAGGAAACAAAAATAAAAAACCCTAACTAAATAAAGTGTCTTAAGTTAACCAAATAGTTGCTCAAAGAAAGAAAAGGCAATTTTAAAAGATAATTTCCTTAATTGTATTTTTCAAAAGGAAAAAAAAATTATCTTTAACTGTACCTGAAGATGGCAGGGTTGCAGACATGCTGCGGATCCAATGCTTCTCCTTGTATAAACTCATAGCACAGTCCGTTATTGAAGGTACAGTACAGCTGTGGTGCACAGCCATGAGCCTGCAACACTCGAAAACTCTTTACTTCCTCATCTCGATCAACTAACAACTCAGTCTTATTGCCATAAATTCTCACCAGTACTACATCTTCCATGGTATCACCCACATAACAGCCAATAAGTTTATTTGTGATTCCATCTGTGAAGAGCTGCAAGGAAAAAAAAAAAAAAAAAAAAAGAGTAGGTAAAAGCAATTACATATTTTTAAGGACTAGGAGATAACTTGAAGATAATGAGTTAAATATTAATTAAAAGAAAAATACCTACTTCTTAATATAAAAGAAACTTTGTATACAATTTTGTCTAACGTGTCTAAAATTGTAATTCTAAATTTAAACAAAAAGGAATGCTAATGTTTAGCATAGGTTGCCCTTAATTCTTGTAATACCACTGTCTTCATTATTTCTATGTAACATTTTGGTACCTATTTTATCTCACAGTCTGCCTTGTACTACAATTATTGCAAACGTGCAGGGGTGTGTGTGTGTGTTGTGTGTACACACAGATAAATGAAAAGTCTAAAACACTGGAAAGTCTCTGAAGATAGGAACATTGCCCTCTTCTCAGTGTGGTACATTACATACAAAAGTCCTTACTAATGTTCACAAGTTTAAATATACAAATATAATCTACCGTAATTTACATTATGATAAATCTCCAACTTACAAAAAACTCAATTTTAAATATTAAATGTAAAGATTACTTAACATTCACTAAACACTGTTAAGCACTTCAAGTTATAATACTTTAAACTCCAATGCTATGGCTAAAAAAAGAAATGTAACCTTAACTAGAGGAAGATAAAGAGGTAAGTAAATAGTTCTATGGTATTTTCTAAATGGGACTTTTCAAAAGTGTTAAGTACTTCAAAATGTTTCTTTTATTTCAGTTCAAAGTATATTTAAAAGCAGACAGGTCATTAACAATACTAGTTCTCAAGGCTATTCAAAAAGTGTAACTTACATTTTCCTCTATATCAGTGGTTCTCAACCTTCCTAATGCTGCAACCCTTTAATACAGTTCCTCATGTTGTGGTGACCGCCAATCATAAAATTATTTTTGTTGCTACTTCCTAACTATAATTTTGCTACTGTTATGAATCATAATATAAATGTCTGATATGCAGGAGACTCAAAAGGGGTTGCAACCCACAGGTTGAGAACTGCTGCTCTATACTAATTTGATAGTAGAATTAACTCTTCTATTTACCCAGTTATAATTTAGAGCTTTTAGAAGCTCTTAAGTGGAATAAAGGAAGGAAAGAAAAAGTGAAACCAAGACTTAAGGACTTGGTTATATTTATTACAATACCATAGCAACTCAAAAATAATATTCTAAATTTTTTTCTAAGATAACTAGGTAAGAACAGGAAAAAAGGCCAGAAGATGAATTTTTGAACTATGTATGTACATTTAACAAATGCCTAAAAAATAAACATTTCTATTTCAATTGGATTGCTGTGACAATAAATCATACATGAAAAGCTGATATTCAGATGAAGATTTGAAATAAACTATTTACTAAAATCAATATATATAACAAGTATTTATATGATGATTTGTATCTTACACAGTGCTCATCCTATTACCAATTCATCTAAAGCAGGTAAAACTATATGAGCTAATGTAAAGAAACTTATTTTGAGTATACATATCTATAAATATGGATAAAGAAGTACTGCTTTCCACCTAGATTTTAAAAAGAATATATATGAAAGAAGACATTGCCAAGAAGTATATATATTCTTAAATTGAATGCTATTTTATTGAAATCTGCATAAAAAAGCATGTTATTTAAGGCCAGGCACGGTGGTTCACCCCTGTAATCCTAGCATTCTGGGAGGCTGAGGCAGGTGGATCACTTAAGCACAAGAGTTCAAGACCAGCCTGAGCAAGAGTGAGACCTTCTCTCTACTAAAAAGGAAAAATTGAGGCAAGAGGATTACTTGAGCCCAGGAGTCTGAGGTTGCTGTAAGCCATGATGCCACAGCACTCTACGTAGGGCAAAAAAGGAAAAAAAAGAAAAGAAAAGCATGTTATTTCTTATTACAATACCACAGCAACTCAAAAATAATATTCTAAAACTTCAGATGTCATATATAGATGAAATACTCAATTATTATATATAATAAAGACTGAGAAACTACTTATCATGCTTATAATGAATGACACTTTGGACTCCTCAAATTCCAGAAATCATTATCTCCATTTTCTCTATCTTCACAGCAAAATACCAGATAGTTAATACTTAAACCCTAGAAACATATTGTTACCAATATTAATTTCTTCTTTATACAGCTTATAACAAGCGTCCTCAAACTGCGGCCCACAGGCCACATGAAGCGGTGTGAATTGTATTTGTTCCCGTTTTGTTTTTTACTTCAAAATAAGATATGTGCGGTGTGTTTAGGAATTTGTTCATAGTTGTTTTTTTTAAACTATAGTCCAGCCCTCCAACGGTCTGAGGGACAGTGAATTGGCCCCCTGTTTAAAAAGTTTGAGGACGCCTGGCTTATAAAAATTGTATTCTCTCATTCTTGCCCATAAAAATAAAATTAAATCCTTAATTGAACATGCTATAATGGTACATTTATGTGTGCTTACAAAACATATATAATGACATATGCACTTAAAGGACTAACGACAGGTAAACTACTGACTGTAGATTACAGACCATATAAAGATTTATAAAGATGACACAACTCCAATGACTTTGGCCCTAACTTTCTGTATTGCACAACTATCCCACACTTGGAAATGAAATAATAATCAAAATAAATCTGTGAGTGGCTTACGCCTATATAATCCCTGCACTTTGGAAGGCCCAGATGGGTGAATTGCCTAAGGCCATGAGTTCGAAACCAACCTGAGCTAGAGTGGACCCCGTCTCTAAAAACAGCCGGGCGTTGTGGCGGGCACATGTTTTCCCAGCTACTTGGGAGGCTGAGGCAAAAGAATCGCTTGAGCCCGAGAGTTAGAGGCTGCTGTGAGCTATGACGCCAGGGAACCCTACCAGGGGCAACCAAGTGAGACTCTATCTCAAAAAAAAATCTGTAAGATATAAAAAAGAAATATACGCATACTATAACTCCACATTTATTAAAAAAATTATATATAAATAAAGATAAAAATGTCTACAAAGATATTCCATACAGTATTGAGTAGTTTAAATCTTGCTTATTTTCTTATTTCTCCGTAAGTAGTTTAAACTTTCTTTTCTGGCTTACATATTTTTCCTCACTTGTTTGTTTTCCTGCAATGAACCTTGCTTACTTGTGAAAAAAATAGTGAGAAAGAGAAATACAGCCCAACAGCTAGGCATTGACCTAGCACTTAATAGCTAGACCCTCAATATAGGCTGAAGCTTAATATAATATTTCATGAACATCAACATTCAACAACAGGTGAGGCCATTGTGTAACCCGGAAGGATCTCAGGACAAAAACAAAATCACTCTGTAATCATGTCTAAATGTAGAATAAAAACATGAACTTTGTCCAAACCACAAAATTATCAAACATCCCCAAATAACCCCTATCCTGGTTAATGTGAGTGACGGCTGCTGCTTTTCCAGTTACAGCTTTGACCCTACTTCATTCCTTCAGCTTTCTAGGTAAGATTAAGATACAAGTCACATACTTGTCCCACATCCTTCCTGATAGCATCCAATCCAGAGGAATACCCTGTACACTCCCCTACATAACCACACAAATCCCCACCACTCCCCAGGTAGCTCTCCTTTGCTGCAGAGAAACTTGCTCAGCTCCTTGAGAACAAAGACTTTAGTTTAAAGATGTGTAGATAACGCCTCTTACCTTAGCATGGATTCCCACCTCAAATATATACCACAAGTTATTCAATGTGCTGAACCAGCCAAACACACTATTAAAATCTATTAGACATTCTAGATGTACACTATAATAAATAAATACTAAAAATATAAAATTACACCCCAGTAAAGGCAGGGAAAAAATACAAAATCTGTGACACTCCTTTTAAGGGGGTTTATACTGGCTTGTGCCCAGTATTTCAGATAGTAGGAGTCTAGAGGGTGAGCTACAGAGCCAGACCACTTGAGTTTGAATCCCAGCTCTGATCCAACAAACTGAGTAGCTTCAGGCAAGTCATTAAACCTCTAGGTGCCTCAATCTTCTCACACTTAAAATCAGTATATTACAACCAACTTCATAGCATTCTTATTAATTACACATAACATTATACATAAAGTCAATTAGAACATTGCTTAGCACTGAAAATGCTCTTATATTTAAACACATATTTAAATTTTACAGACAAGTGCGGTGGCTTGCACCTATAATCCTAGTCCTACCTCTCGGAAGGTCAAGGCAAAAAAAGAAACATAGGAAAATTAGCCAGGGGCAATAAGTGGTATGCTACTATAGTCCCAACTGCTCAGGCGGCTAAGGCAGGAGGATTGCTTTAGCGCAGGAATTTGAGGTTGCAGGGAACTATGACGACGCCAGGGCACTGTAGACGGAGCAACAAAGTGAGACCCTATCTCCATGAATGAATGAATATATGAATGAATAAATAAAGTGTAAAAAAATTTAACACCAAATAGCAAAATAATTCATGATGAAACCATAAAAGTGAAAGATAAAATTCATGCTAAAACAATATTTAAATACAATATTTCTCTAAAAGTAGCTTAAATCCCAATAGTTAAATATTGAATGTCATACTTCCTCAGCAAATTCTCTTTTCACACCTAAAAAAGTAAAAAGACTTCAATTTAGTTAGTCAGAAATGCCATTCAACATCAAGTTAGTACTACCCAGTATGTGTTAGGTTTTTAATGACTAATTGGTTCTAATAATACTCTGTTAAACTTTAAGCTCTAAAATGCATAGAACTAACTTAGTGAATTTAACTCCTAATCACGTCTCATCTTTAGTTTAAATATTAACAGCTTTCAAATACTAGATAAATAAATAACAGATTCTAAATTTGTTTTCTGCTTTACCTCATCACATGGTTTTAAAAAACATATATATTGCTTAAAAATAGAATTTAAAAAAAAAGATTTTTAAACACACATACAAAAAATAGAATTCAAACTTATCCTTTGGCAAATTCCAACAATCCAAGATCTCTTTAAAATTTTTTTCATTGCTTAATATTAATGACAGAATCACTCTACTCTGAAAATTGACAATCAAAATGCAATTAAGCATTTATCCTATTTTCTATAAACTATATTTCATAAAATCTAAAAAGCCCTCATTAATGAGAAAAATATCATCTAACAAAGAATTCCAACTGACAAATGTGGATGAAACAATAGAACTAGAAAATCAGTATTCCATAATCCCTAGTAAAACAATTACTTTGGCAACAATCTTCAATGAATAAAAACATTAGATGTAAGACCAAGGGGGAATTTTATAATGGTAGGAATCATCTAGTTATAGGTCACCGCATGAACTCACTGAGCAATCAAATATTCTTCCTGATATGAAATAATGACTTGGAATCTAATCAACCTTCTAGCTCTATTTTTTCCAGAAAATATAGGGGTTTGGCCCAGCGCTATGGCTTACACCTGTAATCCCAGCATCCTGGGAAGCCGAGGCGGGTGGATTGTTTGAGCTCAAAGGTTCCCAGAGGAAGACCCACCTCTAAAAATGGCTTGGGCATTGTGGTGGGCACTGCAGTCCCAGCTACTCAAGAGACTGAGGCAAGAGGCTGACTTGAGCCCAAGAGTTAAGAGTTTGCTGTGAATTATGATGCCACAGCACTTTACCAATGGTGACAAAGTGAGACTCTGTCTCAAAAAAAAAAAAAAAAAAAGAAAGAAAGAAAATATAGGGGTTCAAGAAACATCACAAAGAAGCACAACAAAAAAATATATAAAATGTAAGTCTGTCTATATAAATGACCCACCAAAGGTCAATGGCATGATACTCTAGTATAAAGAGGTCTATCTAGTTTAAAAAGGTTTAAGAAACATAACCTATGCATGGATCTACTTTATCCTGACTGAAACAAAAAGTGTAAAAATATTTTTTGAGGTGACTGGGGGAAATTCATTTATAGACTCTTACTAAAGGATACCTAGAAATTATTGCTAATTTTGTTTGGTGTGACAATACTGTTGTGCTTATGTAAAAAAATATCTTAAAAAAAAAAATACATAGTGAAATGTCTCTAGAGTTCCTCTCTGCCTCTATTTCTCCTTCAGTACTCTGTCCTGCATACTCTGTCTTGATGTCCTCTGATTATCAGTTTATGTCAACTCAGCAAGTCCACACAGCTCCATCAGAGCTGTCCTTCCCTGTGCTGGGGTTTGAGAATTCTTTTAAGGACAATGACTTGAGATGTTAGATTTGCTTCAAAATATTTCAAAGGGGTTAAAAAAAAAAGAAACATGTGGATTCTAGATAATACATATATGAATACTCATTTCATTCTCTGTACTTTGAGCATGTTAGAAAATGTGTGTGTGTGTATGTGTGTGTATGTATGTTTTGTTTTGTTTTTCCCAAGACGGGATCTTTTGTTGCCCACCCTGCAATGCTATGACATGATTACAGCTCACTGCAGCTTTGAACTCCTGGGCTGAAAAGAAGCCCCTGCCTCAGCCTCCTGAGTAGCTAGAACTGCAGGCAAGTACGACCATGACTGTCTAATTTTTCTTCTTTTTTTAGAGACAAGGTCTGAATACATTGCCAGGCTGGTCTCAAACTCCTGGCCTCAAGTTGTCTTCCCACCTCAGCCTCCTGAGTCACTGGAATTACAAGTGTGATTCAATATGTCCAAAAGAAAATTACATTTTTTAACTTCATGATATAACTAATTAAAGCATCAGTAAATGACTCACTGATCTATATAATAGATCTATATAACAGATCAAGTATATGATTCATTTGTTAGTAACTTCCAAAGCAAATCAGTAATAAAACTTAAAGATAGATTTTAAAAGGAAGTAAGTTAAAACGTCCAAGTGAAGACTGAAAGATTATGTTGCCACCTATCCCATCTATGATAAAAGCTACTTCTTCCTTCTTCTTCTTCCTTTCACAGCTGAGTTTGTTAAAAAAGAATTTTATATTTCCATTTCCAAAGCTAAAATCTGCTCTTTTCTTTTTATAATTTTTATTTTTATTATGCAATACTTGTGGCACATAGTTTTAAAACTACAGAGTGTCCCAAAGGTGACCCAAAATTACCCAAATATAGGGAAACAGGGAAACTGTAGCTAAAACACCTTTATTCATAAAATATTCATTACAAAATTTTACAAAGAAGTAGCCAACACAGAGAATATTCTGCAAATATTTTGCAAAATTCTGTAAGGAATATGTAGTAAACAAAGGTACATTTAGGTATAATTTCCCAGTTTCCCCATCTATGGTGACCTTAGGGTCATCCTACAGCATTAAACCTTTAGAAATAAATAACAGTAGCTCCCCCCAAAAAATCTACTTTTCAACTCTCCTGCTATATAATTCCTTATTTTTAAATATTCTTAACCTGCTTTTCTGTAAAGTCTACACCATTATTTAAGGGTTTCTTATAACACTGAACTTCTCTATATCATCTGCTACACACATGTATATATAGGTATTTGTAGCATTACATTTTTTGTTTTTACCAGTTTTCAATTATACTATTATATAATTGATGTGTGTACTGTAAAAGTCCTCTCCTGGATGGCTTGTTTCTTCTTTAATAACAGTCTTATTTTCTCACTTACTACTTTATGTACCTATATTGGACCATAAAGCTATGAAGGAGTGGGAATAGGAATCCAGCAAGCAATGCTCTGCCTTCTCCCCAACACACACAAAGACATATGCACACACACTACGCCACCTTTATCTCACTCTTACAATATTGGATATTATTTTATTTGAAATAATTCAAGATTTTATTTCAACAAAGGGTTCTAGCTCTAGAGAAAATGTTAAAAATCACTGATCTACATCATCAATTGTACTACTCTCATTCATAGCTAACGAGGATTAACAAGAACAATATTTACCCTCCTAATCAACTTCCCTATCCCCCAAAAATCCCAAGCGAAATAATAATTTTCAAGACACTGGATTTTAGACAACAGAAAATAGCAATTCCTAAGAGATGGGAAACAAACAAAAGTAAGCTCTACAACTGTCCCAGCTTAATGCCTTGAAAGAATTCTCAAGCCCTAGCACAGGGAAGAAGAGCTCAGATAGAGCTGTGTGGACTTTCTGAGTTCACATAAACTGAAAGTCAAAGGACATCAAGACAGAGTGTGCAAGACAGAGTACTGAAAGAGAAAGAGAGGCAAAGAGAAAACTCTACAGAGATATGCAAATGGTTCCACTGAGTATTCAAAAGGGTACTGACAGGGACACATATGTGAGGAAACTACCTGTGAGGAAATTATTTAAATGTGAAAGAAAAAATAACTATCCAAAGGATTAAAAGAAAACAAAACCATCAATGAAACAGTCAAAAACTGTTCTTTGAAGAGATCAATAAAGTTGCTAACTTCTAAGCAAAACCCTTCAACACAATAAGACAACACAAATTATCGATAAAGAAATGTACTTCACTATAGATCTAGACATATATTATTAAAAACAACTCTTCCAAATATAGAAAAAGAAACTCGCAACTTGATACCAAAACTTGTCAAGGTCATTACGAGAAAGGAAAATTATAGGCCAGTTCTCCCTCTTGAACATAGTTACAAAAATCTTAATCAAAATATAAGCAACTGATAAAATGATATATACAAAAAAGGAGAACATATCACAACCAAATAGGGTTTACTCCAGGAATGCAAAAGTTATTTAACATTCAATTTAAAAAAAAAAAAAATCAAAATAATTCACCTCACTAACAGAAAATAAAGTCACGTGATCATCATGAGATGCAGAAAAGCTGATTAAATTTAACATTCAGTCATGATAAAAATGCTCACAAAAACTAAGAATAAAAAGAAACTTCCTTAATCTGACAAAGTATCCAAAGACAAGTTAGAAAAAATAGCATACCTAACAACAGCAAATATCAAACCTACCAATCAATGATTATCAATGTTCTCCCTAAGATTGGGAACTAAACATGGATGCCCACTGTCACCTTTCACCTTTTATTTTAATAGTGTGCTACTTCACACCATGGCCCTCCATATCTGCAGGTTCTGTGAAGGCAGACTCAACCAAGCTCAGATAGAAAATACTCAGAAAAAAAATCAAACAACAAAAAGTAACAATACAACAATAAAAAAACTAATTTTTAAATACAGTATAACAACCATTAACATAGCATTTACATTGTATTAGGTATTATAAGTAATGCAAATACTATCCCATTTTATTTGAGGGACTAGCATCTTCAGATTTTGCTGTCAGTGAGGGTCCTGAAACCAATCTGAGGATATCAAGGGGCTACATTTTACTACTGGCATATACTACTTGTACTTTTAAAACAAAATGAACAGATTTAGAGTACAAGCCTTTCTAATTTTCTTCTTTATACTTCTTAGAATTTAAAACCTGATATTACTATAAAATAAATAATTAAATCACATGTTTAACATGTTCATAAAATATTATGTCTGTATGTTTGAAGCCATCAAAAATTATAATCAATACCATACAAGCATGAAGAAATGGCAAAATGTTTACAAAGGGCTGGGGGGAAAAGAAATACAAAATTGTTCATAGGATTGCAAACTATGTAAAATACGTTTAAGAGAAGTAGAAGGTAATTAAAAATAAAATACTTGAGAATAGAATAGAAAAGAAAAGAAATGATAGGAAATTTTTTTCCTATTCAAAGTTCCAATATTATGGGTGGGTGCCATAGTTCATGCCTGTAATGCTAGCATTTTGAGAGGCTAAGGCCAGAAGTTGGGGAGGATTGCTTAAGGCCAAAAGTCCAAGGCCAGCCTGGTAATATAATCAAATACCAACTCTCTATGTCATCCCTTAGTTACATCTATAAAAAATTTGTTTAAAATTTGTCAGGTGTGGTGGCAGGTAACTCCAGATCCCGCTATTGGGGAGACTGAGGCAGGAGGATCACTTGAGTCCAAGAGTTTGAAGCTACACTGAGCTATGATCATGCCACTGCACTCTACCCTGGACAAGACAGTGAAACCCTATCTCTTTAAAAAAAAAAAAGTTTTAACATTGTGATACATCTTTTTAGTGTTTCTGTGTTCATACAGTCTTTTTTAAAAAGAAATGTATGCATTTAGTACATGATTTTCTCTGAGTATATACTTCTGAAAAAAGATGAATTCGAAACATTCTATTTTAATTAGAAAAAAATAAATCTGCTATTGTGATTACCACTAGAGGGAGGAAGAGATTAAGAGGAGGAAGGGAAAAGATACTCTGGTTGCTGGAAATACTTTCTTTCCCTGGGCTGGGATTATACAGGTATATGTTTTACAGCAATTTATGTTTCATGCACTTTTCTGTATGTCTGTTATCTTTCACAATTTTTAAAAGAATATTAAAAATTTATTTATAGTCAATCTGGTATGTCAAGAGTAAAATACCGTATATACTCGAGTATAAGCCGAGTGTTTTCGGCACAAAATTTGTGCCAAGTTCGGGTTTTTCGGCACAAATTTTGTGCCGGAAAAAACTCGGCTTATACTTGAGTATATACAGTAATTCCCTAGATAACAAAAGAGAACTATAATTTCTGATTCCTTAAGTATAGGTCTTCTATTCCTTTTGTCACCCAATCCTCAAAAAAACACTTTAAGCATCCCGCTCTAAACGTCAAATCTGTCCCTTATTTACATCTTTAAGGTAATTCTCCTAATTTGAGTCCCAAAACATATTTTCTAGACTAACACAATAGTCTCTCATAGGTTGTCTTTCTTAAAAGTTTTTATGCATTACACAGAAAGAAATACATTTAGCATCAAGTATATAGATATTTTTATATAAAACTAAGCTTACCTTACTACTTGCAAGGCTCTTTGATGTATCCTATCATAATCATAACTTATTCTAACTCATCTTTTTGAACTGTAGTGGTATCAACCCACTATACTCATTTGTCATCCTATTAATGTATGTTAACCACCAGTTTCAAAACCAAAGTCCTAAGTCTACAATCCCCAACCTCCAGGCCAGCCTGTTAGGAAGAGCTGGGTCTCAGATTTCCAGGCCAACCCCTTCTTCTTAAGTGTCTTCCAAGAAACTTAGGAACTGGTGGCACAGCAGGAGGTGAGTGGTATACAAGTAAGCAAAGCAGCTCCCCAAAGCTCAGCTCCCCATTATTGTATCTCTGCCTGAGCTCTGGCCACCACTACCAACTCCCCCACTCCACCCATCACTACCACTACCACTGACCCCTGGGAATAACTGTCTTCCATGAAACTGGTCCCTGTCCCAGAAAGGTTGTCCTAAGTGATCACTTACTCCTCAATTTAAAATATGTCCCTCAACCAATGAATGGTTCTTTACATTGTCATTTCTTTAAAAAAAAAAACACACACATGATATATGGGCATCACCTGTGGCTCAGTGAGTAGGGCGCCAACCCCATATACTGAGGGTGGCGGGTTCAAACCTTGGCCCCGGCCAAACTGCAACAAAAAATAGCTGAGCGTTGTGGCAGACGCCTGTAGTCCCAGCTACTGGGGAGACCGAGGCAAGAGAATCGCTTAAGCCCAGGAGCTGGAGGTTGCTGTGAGCTGTGATGCCATGACACTCTACCAAGGGCAATAAAGTGAGACTCTGTCTCTACAAAAAAAAAAAAAAAAACCACATGATATAATTCACCTGCATAAAAACACTCAACTGCTTCCCATTATGTCCTTGATGATAAAATACCAAATCTTCAATAAGGTAAAAAATTTTCACATCTAATTCCTCTCCTACTCCCAAAATCATTCCCATTTCTTTTCTTGCACCTACTTTATTCTGTTCAAATCACTCACAGTCTAACTTCCTTGCCTTTGTTAGTTTTCCATTGCCCTGAAGAGTTTCCCCACTCCATCTGATCACATCTTTCCTTCAAAGCTTATCTCAGGTATCTCCACCTCTGTAAAGCCTTCGTCCACATCCCCCCATGCCTACC
The DNA here is from genome assembly GCA_963574355.1 of Loris lydekkerianus. Lineage (NCBI taxonomy): Eukaryota > Metazoa > Chordata > Mammalia > Primates > Lorisidae > Loris > Loris lydekkerianus. The sequence goes on from CAUYPK010029074.1 coordinate 17,543, forward strand.
TTGTGCTACAGTTAGTTGTGCAATGTAATTCTGCTGAAAATCAGCATTATGCCTAAAAAAAAATTACCAATCAGAATTATCAAATTTTAGTAGCTTACAATTCTTTCAATTCCATTTTTCTATTAACAAATAAGGGGTGGGAGAAAGAGAGGTGGAGGAATGAATACCAACATATGCTATGCACAATTGTAGCTTATTTCATTTAATTCTCATGACTATTTTCCAAAACAGGTAATAATTCTATTTTATTATGAGATTTAAAAACTTGCCAAAGATTACAAATGGCTGGAATCAATCAATACCCCCTCTTTCCACCACATTACACTAAGAGAAGTGAGGAAGTTTGCTTAGTCCAAGTCACACAGCTGTTAAAACAGAACCTAAAAATCAACCCATTCTTTAGCCTCATCTTCATACTCACATCTTAATAAAATACATGGGAGCTTATTAAACAGTACACATTTTCAATAGGAACCTATCAAACATTACACATTTTTGATAGGAGCCTATCAAACAGTATCTCTTTTAGTCACAGTATCTCTTTTAGTCTTAGGTAGTACCACCTACCGTATATACTCGAGTATAATTGTGCCGAAAAAAAACTCGGCTTATACTCGAGTATATACAGTACTCTCTTTATCATTCTAAGATACTGAAAACAGGGAATAGAGAGTAGAAAACTGGACCTAACCATTGATATTAAAAGTTACAGTGACTTTAAAACCCTTATATATACCTGCAGGAGTCAAGATTCCTATCAATATATCCTCTGGAGCACTTAGTATATATTAGTTTAATTTACCTAAGATTTTTCAGAAACTTTTACTGCTTAAAGGAACAAACTCATCCTTTTAAAAATAGAAAGTTACTAAATTAAAACACTAAAGGAGACAAAACATGAAAGTACAACTATATAGATTCAGCTTTTGATTCTTCATTTCAAACAAGTAATATAAAATGTTAAATATAAATGTTAAAATAAAAAGGCTATGTATTTTTAATAGAATATTTCAGTAACTACCTCCAACATGGTTAGAAAGAGGAAGGAAAACCTGACAGAAGTTTCCAAGATAATGTACATAGGCTTAAAAAAAAAATGAAGACATTTCAAAAACATTCATTCAAAATCATGCAAAAAACTGTAGTACAATAGGAAGTATACTTTTTAAATGTCCCTGTATAATTTTTGCATATGAACAAAATTTGAATGTTCACTCCAAAAACACTATACTATTATAATCTTTTTTGTCTTCCCCATCAGACAGGGAATTTCAAAGAACAGATATTTATTTTTTGTCTCAGGCATCCAGCATATAATAGATGGTCAACAGCAACAATAATTACTATGAGAGAGAGCATTAATTTCATTCTCACAAGAACCCTTTGGAGTAGGAACTATTATTGAATCCCTTTTATAGCTAAGGATACTGAGTCTTTCCAAAGTTAGGTAACTGGAGGGTAACAAAGCTGGTAGAGTACAGAGCCTGAACTCAAAACCAGCACTGTGTTCAAGCTTCATGCTCTTGAGCACTACAATACATACTAAGTTTATATAAGGTACCATATAGCAAGCAATCTCGCTGAGACCCTATAATAACAGTAGACATACTTGTTTTATAATCTTACATAATAATTGGAGTTACTACCCTATCTATCAAGTCTTGGACATTATCTACTACAGGTCCTAAGTTATGGGAAAACTCACACAATAAGTTAATGTGAAAATAACATTGCTCAACATTGCAAACAGAAACACCCTGAGACAATGTACTGGAATATTCCTAACACCAGCTCTTTTTAAAAGGAAAAACAATTTTAAGAGGCTCTTGTGAATTACTGCTGAACCTAAGATCTTGCTTGATTCTTCATTCCTTTATAAAATGTCTTATCCAAAGAAATGTAAATAAATAAACATCTCAACCTTCAAATAAGTTAGGGAGAGAGTTGTTATACAAGAATAGAAGTTACTGTCTTAAAGAAAAGCTGAAATGATCCCTTCTTTCTAAAATGGTGTCACTTATGGAAAAAGTAATTCAAATTTATGTTTAAGGTAACTTAAAGCAAAATCTTTGTATGAGCCAAAGCATTTACTTTTAAAAATTTAACTTTAAACTGAAGTGGATTCCCTGTCTCAATCGTAATATAAAAACATAACCTTTTCTGGGTCAAAGAGCAATAATTCACAAGATGGGTTGTCACCATAGATCACAAACCACAAATACGGTTTCATTAACTATTAAATATTCACTAACAGTACTTGCCCCAGGTAGAATGCCATGGCGTCACAGCTCACAGCAACCTCAAACTTGGGCTTAAGCAGATCCTCTTGCCTCAGCCTCCGGAGTAGCTGGGACTATAGGCACACATCACAATGCCCAGTTAATTTTTCTAGAAATGGGGTCTCACTCTTGCTCAGGCTGGTCTCAAACTCCTGAGCTCAGGTGATCCACCACATAAGCCCCCCAGAGTGCTAAGATTACAGGCATGGCAGAGTATATGGATTATTAAATAAATGCTAACCATGTGGCTAATACTGTTGTTTTAGATCTACTAGATAATATATGCCAAAAAAACTCATCACTCCTTTCATACTTTATTCTTTTAATCTTGTAAGAACAGGAACTCTATCTAAAATGAGATATATTATTCTAAGTGCCCGTAAGTTTTGAGCAAAGACTGAGCCCTCTATCATTTTGACTTTATCAAAGTCTTTTTTACTTGCTTCTGGATTTTCTGATATGTTCTGAATAGTTTAGCTTGCAGGAGTAAGCACCTGTAAAGTATTACGGTAAGTAAGCTTCTAAAGTGTATTTAAACCATACATAAATATATCAGGAAAATCTTTGAGGAAAAAAAAGTCTATATTACTGATATTTGAATATTCTAAAATCACATTTTACCATGATGACTATATGATACGTTCCCTTCTGAAATGTTAAATATGACTTTTCATCTTTATATTTTAACAGGCTAAAATAAAATCTCAAAAGAAGATATTCACAGTAAGATTTACTAAAGAAACACTGAAATATCATAAAAAGTTTATAATGTGAGGAATCAATCCATTGCATTGAGAAGTGAATCACCATCATCAATTCAGCTTAGTAGATGTCCAGCTTCTGAACCAAAAGCTTTCATTGCACATGGAGGGAATGTATTTCTAGCTAATAATGATCCTTGGGGCAAAATAAGTGGTAGGATTTACTTTCACTTACAAATAATGTATTAGAAGTTTGGATTATCAGCCTAACAGTCTTTAAAGTTAAAAGTTGCTACATATGGGCGGTGCCCCATAGCTTAGTGGTGCAGGGCACAGACCACATACACAGAGGCTGGCAGGTTCAAACCCAGCCCTGGCCAGCTAAAATCAACAATGACAACTGCAACAACAAAAAAAATAGCCAGAGTTGTAGTGGGCGCCTGTAGGCCCAACTACTTGGGAGGCTGAGGCAAGAGAATCGCTTAAGCCCAAGAGTTTGAGGTTGCTGTGAGCTATAGCCATGCCATAGCACTCTACTGAGGGCAATGTAGTGAGACTCTATCTCCAAAAAAAAAAAAGTGGTTACATAGAGGATTCAATCGCACATAATTACTTTACATGATCAAAAACAGTTTGATGTCACTACATTTTGTCCTTTTTTTACCTATATCCTGGCTTTGCTTCACTGAGTTTCACCTAAAAAAGAGAAAGTCCCCAGGCGGGGCCCTGGGCTCAAAAGAGTAGGCGCTGGCCCCATATGCCAGAGGTGGCAGATTCAAACCCAGCCCCAGCCAAAACTGCAAGAGAAAAAAAAAAAAAAAAAAAGAGTACCAATAATACTTACCCTAATAATGGTTGTTTGGGTGACTAAATAATAAAAAAAGTACAGATCACCAAACCCCACAGCCTGGCATATACGACTCTACCCACAGTTGCTATTAATACTATTCTACAGACAAGTACACATCAGAGGAAATTCCAGTCTTCAAAGCTTCAATTTTTTTTTTTTTTTTTTTTTTCCGTTTTTGCCATGGCCGGGTTTGCAAAGCTTCGATTTTAACATCATTGCTTAAAAATGATTTGCCAGCAAAGAGTTTACCAGGAAGTAGCACTGCCTTTAATTAATAAGTAATGTGTTTAATTATAAATGATTGCCAGGAAATAAAATCATTTTTTTAAATTTTAGAACCTTCCATAAAAAAACTACAAAAAAATTAAAAAGTACTGAGTTTCAACTTGGAAGACATTTCCTTAATTAAAGGAAACATATCAACTTTTTTAATCACACATGATCATTTTGTATTCACTATTTCCTAAACATTTAACTAATATGCCCTTAAAATTTTGAAATTTGTCATCTAAAAACTTTCTTTTCCAAAACATAGGGGTCTTTTTAATCTTCTCAAAACTCTTCTAAGCAATAAAAACTGAAACTAACACTCATGAAAGTGCCAGTGTCAGGAACTTTTCTGGCCCCTCAGCACTGTTCATGTTTTATGCATCTCTGTATAGGTTAATGGACAGTTTAGCAAAAAACTTAGCAAAGAATGAAATCGATATACACTGCTAAATAAATTAGTCATCAAAATGAGGCAGAGAGATGATGGGGCTAATTAAAATGAATGCTCTTACATCACTGCTCATATTTAAAACTAACTTCAAATATCCTACCCTTTGAAATTACTTTGTTTGCAAGGGAAAAAGAAAAAAGAAGGTTCGTTTTCATGGTAGTTTCCTGAAACTCTATGCTGAAAAAGCTAAAAACAAATTAGTATTCAAAATGTCACATACATGAAAGCATAACTTCCTAATTATTAGAAAACTCTTAACAGTCTTAGCGATTTTTCTCTCAATTTTTTATGTATGAATACAGTGGGGCTCACGAAAAGGAAATACAAGCCACTGCGCATTCTAACATCAGACATTAATTTTGCTAAGAAGACTTTAACAATACCAACTAAAATAAAACAATGTGTTGAGTGCTACCTAAAAACCCTATCTAGCAAAGCATGGTCATGGTCATTTCTTTGGAATTGAGTATTGTCACCAATCCGCGGATTTGGGAAGATAAAACGCAGAGTTAGACATCAATTGGAGTACAGTGTTGGGGGGAGGGAAAGGAAAAGATCAGGGAGGATTAATTTCTGCATTATTTGTGGATGGGTAAGGAGGTTACTTGGGCCAGCAGTCGAGGACCCCTAGGAAGGGGAGTGGGAAAGGTTCATTTTGCAGTTACCATGAACTGAGGAATGGGAGGAGGGCAACTATCATCTGGGAATCTTGCCAGTCTCTCTCGTAGCTGCTTTCAGAAAGAGAAAATGTGCCCTCAGGTCAATCTCAATAAGCAACAGGGAAGGAAGGGGGAGTGACCTTCCTAGGTTTGACAGGAAATAGAGGGTCACTTCCCAATGGAAAGATAACGGTTCCCTAGGTTACCGGGGAATAGAAGCGACTGTAGGAAGGAGAAGCCCCAAGGCCACGGAAGGGAAGTGAGACCCAGGGCTGAGGCGTGGGCGTTACCTGCAGGGTCACCTCCTGGGGGTCCCAGTGGGGCCGCAGGTGTTGCAGGAGCCTCAGGGCCCCTTCCCGGCAGCGCTGTTCCTCCTGATCCTGAACCGTTACGTTCAGCTTGGGCACCTCCGGGGAGCCGGGCGGGACATGGATGTAATTGGCCATGGCCCAGGCGACGGCGGAGACTACCACAACAACGACGGCGACGGCGACCACGAGAACTGCGGGCGCCGACAGGCTGGTGGACCCTTCCGTCCCGGGGCGCCCTCACGGGAGGGCTGGGGGCGCTCGGACGGGCGGGCGAGCTGTAGGAGAAAGATTGGAGGAGGCCCTATAGCCGGCCAAGTCTGGACAGCAGCTGGATTGAGCGGGGCCGCTCACGGGGGAGATTCCTCTTGTCGGCGCTCCACCGCGGGCGGCCGCGGAGCATGCCGGGACTGGCCTGACGCTGGCGTCACGCGCGGGGCGGAGCCTGCGCGGCGTCTGCAACCCGAGCCGGATTCCTAACGTCTCTGCACAATGGGCCGGCTGTTCCGCGGGGTGATTGCCTGCGTGTGATTGCCTTCTGTGGTTGTAGCTGGTCCAGTCCTGTGAGCTACCAGTCTACAAAACGCAGGGCACCTTCTCGGGGATGAGCCTGAGCCCTGCCAAGCGTCGCAAGGCTTTAAAGCTTACCCGATCAGGAGGGTTGTGGGGATCTGGGATTGAGTCACAGCGAAATTTTTGTGGGAAGCAAAAGACAGGTTCTGAATTAACCCAAAGATCATTGTATGAGCCTGACATAGGTCTGACAAACTGGATTAACACGGTCGCCTTGACCTTAGAGCAGTTACGTATTGGGAACTGCATACTAGTTGTATTAGCAACTGAATTCCCATTAGCTGTAGAACAGTGCTCAGGACATACTTAAAGTTATTTTTTAACTAAAAGTTAATGTTATACACTACTTCAAGAGTTATTTGTAGTCAGGTGTTTGGCCATACTGACAATTATTCAAAGCTAGGAAGAACAGGTTAGTCTGGAATGAAGATGCAAGGGGCTCACCACTACTATCTTCAAACTTTGCATCACAGTGCCTTTTGGCTGCTGTTTCCCCTGTTCAGGGAACACTGCGCATTGGATAATCCACAAATAATTTATTGGACGTTCCTAATTTTCCTTTTTGATGGAGGAAAATGGGCTGGGATTGGACTCTGTGTCTCCCCTGCAGCACTTAGTATATAGTGATGTTGATTGTAAATTAAATCCTTAACTTGACTCAGTTGAATTAACATTCAAAATGCTTAATTGCCTCATTGGCCCAAGTATACATTCTGATTGTTCAGAAAGAACTTTCTTACCTTTGTAAGTCTGTAAATACTTAAAAGATAACCCAAACATTCCAAATTGAAAGTGGAGAGGAGGGAAGCGAGCTACAGTGAGGAAGTTGATTCAACATTTTGCAGACTTAGGTATATTTTTAAAATCATGTACTGCAAGAAACATTAGATTATGAGTCTCTTCCAATTTGGAAAAAAGATAATATACTAATACACATTTTAGATAGTATTTCTTGTATTTTGTGTATAAATTGTACAATGTGTTTTTTGTTAAAGTGTTGACATTTTAAGAACTGTAAAACTATATTTTGTAACTAAAATAATTTAATAGCAAATTATGAAAATGTATTTTGGAAGCTGCATTAGTTCATAATTTTAAATGAGTCCATTAACAGAAAAAGTATTAAGTACTTAATAAAAGTAACAAAAAAATAGGATATTTATGGATTAAATTATACTAATGGACAAATAAACTACATTCATAAATAAGAAAGGATAATTACTATAAGGATCTCAATTCTCTCTGAATATAATGCAATTCCAGCTAAAATTTCAATAGGGTTTTTCACAAAAGTCATTAAAATGATATTGAAATTTATACCAAAATTTGAGGTCCAACAACCGCTGCTGTAATTTTGTGGGGGATGGAGAATAGGTAAGATTAAAGAATAAGTTGGGAGACCCATCCTTCCAAAATTTACTTTATATTGGTTTAGGAATGAGAAAATATGCCAGAAGAACATAAAAAAAGAGTCCAGAAAAAACCTATACCCACATAACCCTGTATATGACAAAAAACAGCACTGAAAATTAGTGAGAAACTTTGAGCTTGTCCATAAACAGTACTAGAACAAATGCTTTTGTGTGGGAAAAAGTTCTGATCCCTTCTCATGCACAAAAATTAATTCAGAGAAGATTAAAAACCTAAATGTTCAAAGCAAAACTTTTTAAAAGTGCAAGAATCATTAATTCTTTTCAGCTTGATCTATAGATTAAATACAAATCTAATCAAAAGCCCAGGAAGTTATGTTGTGCATATCAACAAGCCAATTCTAATATTTACATGGAAAAGCAAAAGACTCAGAATAGCCAACATAATATAGAAAAAGAACAAAATAATAAAACAGGCAATACTTGACTTCAAGACTTATTTTAAAGCAACAGGAATCAAGACCGTCTAGAATTTTCAAATGAATAGATAAGTAGATCAATGAAACAGAATAGAGAGTCCAGAAATAGACCTACACACATATAGCCAAGTGGTATTTAACCAAGGAGCCAAAGTAATTCAATGGAAAGAGGATAGCCTTTTCAATAAATGATGCTGGAACAACTTGATATGCAAATGCAAAAGAAAAAAAGAATATGGACACAGCTCTTCTTACACCTTTTTCAGAAGCCTCAAAATGGACCATAGACATAAATATAAAATATAAAACTGTGAAATTCTTAGAAGGTAACAGTAGAAAATCTAGTTGACTTGGTTTGGGAATGACTTTTTAGATGCAATACCAAAAGCACAGTCAATGAAAGAAAAATTCATAAAGTGCTCCTCTTCAAAATTAAAAACTTTTGCTCTACAGAAGACACTTAAACAAAAGAAAAGATAAGCCACAGACTGGAAAAGATACTTGAAAAATATATTTGGTAAAAAACTTATATTCAAACTTTGCAAAGATTTCTTAAAACTCCACAATAGGAAAACAAACCAAATTTTAAAATGGGGGAAATATCAGAACAGATACCTGATTCATCAGGAAGATAAAGAGATGACAAATAAGCATATTAAAATATCTTCAACATCATGTATCATTAGTGATTACAACTTTAAACAACAATGGAATACCACTCCACATCTATTAAAATAGCTAAAATCCAAAACACGAACAACCAAATGCTGGTGAAGATGTGGAGAAACAGGAACTCTTATTTATCATTGGTAGAAAGCAAAATGCAATATAGCCACTTTGGAAGACAGTCTAGTAGACTCTTACAGAGCTAAACATAGTTTTACTATATAATCCAGAAGTCATACTCCTTGGTAGCCACTCAAGTGAGTTGAAAAGTTACATCCACACAGAAACCTGCATAAAAATGTTTATTGCAGCTTTCTTCATAACTGAAAACTAGAAACAATCAAGATGTTCTTCAATAGGTGAATAGACTAAATTCATATTTGCTACGTCCACAAAATGGAACATAATTCAGAGATAAAGAGGAATGACTAATCAAGTTTTAAAAAAAAAAAAGCCACTGACATTTTGGAAAAGGTAAAATTATAGAGAACCCGGTGTTGCCAGGAGTTGAGGCAGAAGGAGGAAGGAATAGATCATAGGAGATTTTTTTAGGGCAGTGAAACTACTCTGTATGCTACTATAATGGTAGGTATATAACATTATGGATTTGTAAAAATGCATGGAACTATACAACATGAAGGGTGAACCTTAATATAAGTTATAAACTTTATATTTTGGCAGTCAAAAAAATGCCTTGCTGAAGTTGTTAGTAAATGTAAATGAATGAATGAAAAAAATGCGTAAGAAAATATAGGCTGAAATATCTATGGTTTCAAGTTAAAATAAAAAGACTCCTAAACAAGACTCATAAAGCACATACTATGAAGGACAAATATTAATGAATATGAAAATATTAAAATTTAAACAGAAGACTCGGCACCTGTAGCTCAAGAGGCTAGAGCGCCAGACACATACACCAGAGCTGGCAGGTTCAAATCCAGCCCAGGCCTGCCAAACAGCAATGACAACTACAACCAAAAAATAGCTAGATGTTGTGGCAGGCATCTGTAGTCCCAGCTACTTGGGAGGCTGAGGCAAGTGAATGGCTTAAACCCAAGAGTTTGAGGTTGCTGTGAGTTGTGATGCCACAACACTCTACACAGGGTAACAGCTTGAGACTATCTCAAAAAATAAAATAAAATTTAAACAGAAAAAAAAGTTAAGACTTCATGACCCAAGACACCATAAAGTTAAATAATAAGCCCTTAGAAAAGATATTTACAATGTGCATGATCAAAAAAGTATTTGTATTCAGAATACAACTAAATTAATAAGAAAATCAAACTACCATAGAAAAATGAGCAAAGAATATCAATTCTCAGAGGAGAAAAAGCAAATAGCCAATAAACTTTTGAAAACATAACTCCCTGAGGGGCAGAGACAACATGGATGACTGAAGCCAGCTTTCCACAGAGGCTCCCATCCAGAAGGAGAGTTAAAGGACAGAAATTTAGCAAGTAATCTGGTGGATTAGAGCTGCACCAAGAAAGAAGGTTGAAGAACACACATCAACCCCACTGAGGTGAGCTGCGACCCCAAGGATACAAACAAACGGTACAAAATTCATCACCAAGTGGATGAGAATCCCCTCCCCATGACAATGGCTTGAAGTACACCACAAACAAACCAGCAGAGTTCAAAGGTCCTCCCACTATACTCCACGGGAAAGACCCTCTAAAAACTGGACCTACCTCCCCTACTAGGGTGCCATGGCCTTCTCCTGACAGGCATAAAACTATATAAAATTGTATATATTCTCTACTTGCAACTCTGAGCTCCCAGCACTCCACTCCACTCTCACTCTGAGGTCTGGAGGCCTCTCCCCCAGGAGCCCAGATTCTTGGGCGATTTCTCAAGGGGTGTGGACAGGGCCTAAACTGCAGCTGGTCGGTGCTGATTCTGGGGCACGGGAATGAAGAGAGGATGGTTGGCTGAGAGGGAACCACACTGGAGCAGCGGTACCATGAAGCGCAGAGCAGCAGCCATCTTTTGGCAAAAATAGGGCTCACTCCCAGATATTCTGAAGCCACAACCCCTGTATCCCTGGGCAACCAGAGGAGGCTGGGCATCTACTTAGGTGGCAACCACCACGGAACAGATCTGGGACCGAGACGCAGGCCCCATGAGTAAAGGGTTTGCCTGAGGTAGTACCGGCCTGGGTGGAGTGAGGGGACTAGAAACGCACCCACAGAGCTGGGAAGTTCCCAGGGTGGGGCTGACCCAGAGGACTGCTTTACTGAGCCTAAGACACACCCAGCCCTCAGGGGATCATCAGCCTATAGACACAGGAAGACAGGAGGCTAGAACTGACAAGTAACTGAATACAAACCTGCAGGAGCAAAGACAGGGCCTGAGGCGCAGGCTCTGGGAACTCAAAACAGCTTCTGTTCTGCAGAATTTTGCAGGGACAGAAACAAATTCCCGAAAAGTTCTGTTCTGTTCTGTCAGTACCATCAATTAGGGGCGGGGCTGGAACTGAGTGAACACCCCCCAGCCTCCATCAAGCACCCAAGGTTGTCAGGCCTCACCTCCACCTGCTAGATAGAGGCAGAGCACAGTGGCCTAGCTGAGCAGAAATAGATTACCTTGTGATTCAGAACAGATAAACCCTGGAGTATCTGTTCACTATAGGCAACTGGGTCACAGCCCTGCGGGGCTATCAGTGACTGGGTATGACAAAGGTGCAAGGTGGGGAAGGAGGCATCAACCTTCCCAGACTGATCTATTTTCTGGGTGGGTCCTCCTGACTCCACGGAGCACCAGAGCAAGCCATATCTGATCGCAAGCCAGCAGACCCCTGCGATCCAGTTGCCAGAAACCTTTTAAACTCTCCCACCTGAGACGGGTACTGCCTAAGACAATTGATTTGGACCTTATGAACTGAGCAAATCGCCCGAGGACTATTCAGGTGGTGTCCTGGGTGTGTGGTTGTAGGAAGGTTTGATTTTCCTTTTTCAATTTTTGCCTGTGCGGGGCGGGGGGACTTAATAGCTGGTATTTCTCCAAAGCTGAGACTTCAACCCAGAGTAGCTGTTTCAATAAGGTTGAACAGAGACCAGCTGAAAACAAGACAGAACCACTTATCCCCACCACACCAAACAGGTCCCCAGTTTCTCAGGCCATAGCACGGTACGGATGCTTGACAAAGCTCCAGGGGAAAAATCAAACAGTGTAAAATAATCATGGGGCAGAATCAGCCAAAAAACTCTGGTAACATGAATAACCAGAATAGATCAACTCCCCCAAGGAAAGGTATGGCAGATGAAACTGAAGATCCCATTCATAAACAGCTAGCTGAGATGTCAGAAATCGAATTCAGAATTTGGATTGCAAACAAGATTAATAGAATGAAGGAAAATTTGGAATTAGAAATTTGAGGATCAATTCAAAAGTTGTAATTAGAAATTCAAGGAGAAATTCAAAAGTTGTCTCAAGAATTTAACGAATTTAAAGACAAAACCATCAAAGATTTTGACACACTGAAGCAAGAATTTGCAGCCCTCAAAGATCTGAAAAATACAATAGAATTCCTCAGTAACAGAGTGGAGGAAGCAGAAGAAAGGATCTCTGACATTGAAGACAAAGCTCTTGAACGCTCCCAAACTCTCAAAGAGGATGAGAAATGGAGAGCAAAAATGGATCATTCTCTCAGAGAGTTCTGGGATAATTCATAGAAGGCTAATATCTGCCTCCTTGGAATCCCTGAAAGTGATGAAGTGGCCTTGCAAGGCACCCTGGATCCTGTATTCAGCTAAACTGAGTTTCATTTATGATGGAGAAATTAAATACTTTAATGACATTCATATGTTCAAGAAATTTGCTATAACTAAACCAGCCCTTCAGGATATTCTCAGACCTATCCTCCATAATGACCAGCCTAATCCTCTACCACAAAAGTAAATTCACTCAAAAACTTTTGATCAAACTCCAACTTCCACAGTGGCGAAAGGATTAAAAATATCCACTGGAATTTAGAAAAACTTGATACCCAAAATTTTACCAGACTTATCAATATTCTCCATTAATGTGAATGGCTTAAACTGTCCTCTAAAGAGGCACAGGTTAGCTGACTGAATATAAAAACTCAGGACAGGGGCGGCGCCTATGGCTCAAGGAGTAGGGCAATGGCCCCATAAATGGAGGTGGCGGGTTCAAACCCGGCCCCGTCCAAAACCTACAACAACAACAACAACAAAAATAAAAAATAAAAAAAATAAAGTTTAAAAAAAAAAAAAAAAAACCTCAGGACAGATATTTGCTGGATACAAGAGTCACATCTTACCTTAAAAGATAAATATAGACTGAGGATGAAAGGATGGTCATCCATATTTCAGGCAAATGTTAATCAGAAAAAAGCAAGTGTTGCAATTCTATTTGCAGATACAATAGTCTTTAAGCCAACAAAAGTAAGGAAGGATAAGAATGGTCACTTCATATTTCTTAAGGGTAATACTCAATATGATAAGATTTCAATTATTTATATCTATGCACCCAACCAGAATGCACCTCAATTTATCAGAGAAACTCTAACAGACATGAGCAACTTGATTTCCTCCAGGTCCATAATAGTTGGAGATTTCAACACTCTTTTGGCAGTGTTGGATCGATTCTCCAATAAGAAGCTAAGCAAAGAAATTTTAGATTTAAACCTAACCATCCAATATTTGGATTTATCAGACATCTACAGAACATTTCATCCCAACAAAACTGAATACACATACTTCTCATCAGCCCACGGAACATACTCCAAAATTGATCACATCTTAGGTCACAAATCTAATCTCCATAAATTTAAAGGAATAGAAATTATTCCTTGCATCTTCTTGGACCACCGTGGAATAAAAGTTGAACTCAGTAACAAAAGGAATCTGCGTACTCATACAAAAACACGGAAGTTAAATAACCTTATGCTGAATGATAGCTGAGTCAGAGATGAGATTAAGAAGGAAATTACTAAATTTTTGGAACAAAATGACAATGAAGACATGAATTAACAGAACGTCTGAGATACCGCAAAGGCAGTCCTGCGAGGGAAATTTATAGCACTGCAAGCCTTCCTCAAGAGAATGAAAAGAGAGGAAGTTAACAACTTAATGGGACATCTCAAGCAACTGGAAAACGAAGAACATTCCAACCCTAAACCCAGTAGAAGAAAAGAAATAACCAAAATTAGAGCAGAATTAAATGAAATTGAAAACAAAAGAATTATACAACAGATCAATAAATTAAAAGTTGGTTTTTTGAAAAGGTCAATAAAATAGATAAACTTTTGGCTGACCTAACCAGGAAAAAAAGAGTAAAATGTCTAATTGCATCAATCAGAAATGACAAAGACGAAATAACAACAGACTCCTCAGAAATTAAAAAAATCCTTAATGAATATTACAAGAAACTTTATTCTCAGAAATATGAAAATCTGAAGGAAACTGACCAATACTTGGAATCACATCACCTTCCAAGACTTAGCTAGAATCAAGTGGAAATGTTGAACAGGCCCATATCAAGTTCTGAAATAGCATCAACCATACAAAATCTTCATTTAAAGAAAAGCTCGAGACAAGATGGTTTCATGTCAGAATTCTACCAAACCTTTAAAGAGGAATTAGTACCTATATTACTCAACCTGTTCCAAAATGTAGAAAAAGAAGGGAGATTACACAACACGTTCTATGAAGCAAACATCACCCTGTTCCCCAAACCGGGAAAAGACCCCAATAAGAAAAGAAAATTATAGACCAATATTACTAATTAATATAGATGTAAAAATATTCAACAAGATCCTAACAAACAGAATCTAGCAACACATCCAACAAATTATACATCATGACCAAGTTGGTTTTATCCCAGGGTCTCAAAGCTGGTTCAATATACATTAATCTGTAAGTATAATTCAGCACATAAACAAATTAAAAAACAAAGACCATATGATTCTCTCAATTGATGCAGAAAAAGCTTTTGATAATATCCAGCATCCCTTCATGATCAGAACACCTAAGAAAATTGGTATAGAAGGGACATTTCTTAAACTGATAGAGGCCATCTACAGCAAACCCACAGCCTATATCATATTGAGTGGACTTAAATCGAAATCATTTCCACTCAGATTAGGAACCAGACAAGGCTGCCCATTGTCTTCACTGCTCTTTAACATTGTAATGGGAGTTTTAGCCATCTATATTAGGGAAGAGAAGGCGATCAAGGGTATCCATATAAGGTCAGAAGAGATCAAACTTTCGCTCTTCACAGATGATATGATTGTATACCTGGAAAACACCAGAGATTCTACTACAAAACTCTTAGAAGTGATCAAGAAATATAGCAGCATCTCAGGTTACAAAATCAACATTCATATATCGGTAGCCTTTATATATACCAACAATAGTCAAGCTGAAAAAACAGTTAAGGACTCTATTCCATTCACAGTAGTGCCAAAGAAGATGAAATATTTGAGTTTATCTAACAAAGGATGTGAAAGATCTCTATAAAGAGAACTATGAAACTCTAAGAAAAGAAATAGCTGAAAATGTTAACAAATGGAAAAACATACCATGCTCATGGCTGGGAAGAATCAACATTGTTAAAATGTCCAT